>JAHHZJ010009375.1:0-19294 GCA_021437245.1 Aegilops speltoides
TCCCCTTGGGTACTACCGCAAAGGGCGGGAATCCGCGGGGAAAAAGAAATAAATTTCTCGTGCCTACTTCCTGAAAATGGGTGGTGCAAAAACCCGGCGTACTCCCCCGGAAGGGGTACTACCGTGGTAAACGCGGATGTAAAATTACATCGCCCTACTACCATGACGGTCTGGCGGGAAGAACGCAGTACTACCCTCCGGGGGTACCGGGGTGAACTACGGGGCGAATTTGGGTGCGCGGATGTAAAATTACATCCGCCCCTACTACCCGAAGCGGCACTAGGCGGGGCTCCCCAAGCGTACTACCTGGGGCGGATGTAAAAAATTTCCGCCCCTCCTTTGGGCAGCACTAGGCGGCGTGCGGGTATACCGCCCGGTACTACGCGTGAACCCTACCCTGGTACCGCAAAAATACGCCGGGATCGTCGATTCGCTCCGGATAACGATGGGCGCTCAAGGTGCAAGGAAGGGGGTAGTGTCGTGTGATTCCACCCTACCCGGCGGACCCCCTTAATAAAATTGCGGCTCTCCTCGACTCAATCCACCAAAGGCGTAGAACAACGGGCTTCACTAATCTCCAGGACCGAATCTTTGTGCCTAATGAAGAAATATCTTGGACTCAAGGCATGATTAGTCCCAAATATTGTCATCAATCACCAAAACACTTAGGGATAAATGAGCCCTTACACCCGGCTCTGGTGTCTTGGAGCGGGGGGAGGCGCTGGTTTCTTTCCTTTCTTATGAGGCGAAAGGGACTTCTGGGGGGGAGGTGGGCCCGGCGGGTCTCGCCCCCTTGTTGGGCGAAAGGGAGGCTAGCTGCTCGGGCAGTGGAGATGGGTAGCTTGGAGAAGGGGAAGTGCCGATCCTCGCCGGAGGGGGCGGAGGAATTGCCTGACTGGGAGGGGGGGGGGGTCCATTGGAAGGTTGATAGCTCCTTCCGCCATGGCATAAAGTCTTGGGAAGAACCGGGAATCTCCCCTTCACCCTGGGTGATCAACTAAGGTCCTCCTCGTTATTTGATCCACCATCACCCTAGCATATCCTTCGGAATTTCGTGGTGGTTCTTTGAAGGAAATATGCCCTAGAGGCAATAATAAAGTTATTATTTATTTCCTCATATCATGATAAATGTTTATTATTCATGCTAGAATTGTATTAAAAAACATAATACATGTGTGAATATATAGAAAGCAGTGTCACTAGTATGCCTCTACTTGACTAGCTTGTTAATCAAAGATGGTTATGTTTCCTAACCATGAACAAGGGTTGTTATTTGATTAACAAGGTCAATCATTATTGAATTCGATTGACATGACCCATTCCGTTACAGCACCCGATCGTTTAGTATGTTGCTATTGCTTCCTTCATGACTTATACATGTTCCTATGACTTGAATTATGCAACTCCGTTTACGGGGAAAATTTTGTGTAAAGCGTCTGGCCATTTGGGCTTTGGGTTGGTCTTGTTGAGTTGGCTATTTGAGATTAGGTTTGTCACTCCGAATGTCGGATTCTGGGCCCTCTCGGTAATACAATCACTTAAGCCTTGCAAGCATTTCAACTAATGAGTTAGTTGTGAGATGATGTATTACGGGGTAAAGAACTTGCGTGTGAGATTGAACTAGGTATTGGATCCGATCGAATCTCGGGCAAATTACCGATGACAAAGGGACAACGTATTTGTTTGCGGTTTACCGATAAAGATCTTGTAGAATATGTAGGAACCAATATGGGATCCGGTCCCTATTGGTTATTGACAAAACATGTCTCGGTCATGTCTACATTATTCTCGAACAAATCCTGCAAAGGTTTGATGCGGTTATATTATGAGTTTATGTATTTTGATGTACGAAGGTTGTTGAGTCCGGATATGATCACGGACATGCGAGGGTCTCGAAATGGTCGAGAATAAAGATTGATATATTGGACGGATATATTTGGACAGGAAAGGGTTAAAGTTTGGAAGGAGGTTTGGGCCATTATGGGAAGGGGAAAAAACCCCAAATTTGGGAGGGGCCCCCCCTTTTCCCTTTTCCCTTAATACTAAAAAGTACTCCTTCCTTCCCTCCAAATAAATAAAAAAAACCTACTTGGTGGTTTCCCCCCTCTTCGGCCCCCTTGGGGCCCCCTCCTCCCTCCCTCCTTTTTGGGGGTAGGGGCACCCTAGGAACACAAGTTGATCATTGATGGTTCCTTGCCGTGTCGGTGCCCCCTCCACGATATTACCCTCGATTTTGGGCGGTGCTTGGGAAGCCTTTGGACGGGGAGAACATCAAGATCGTCACCACCCGTCGTCTTGTGGAACTCCCCTCGACCTCTTTGGATTGGAGATGGTGCGTCATCATGTCTGCGTGTCAAACTTGGAGGTGCGAATGCGGTGCTTGGATCGGTTGGACCGGGATCACCACTTCTCGTCGGCCCGCTTGGCAGAAGGGTCGTGACAACCTCTCCCTCCGTTGCTATGCATCACCATGATCTTGCGTGTGCGTGGAAATTTTAAATTACTCGTTCCCCAACGGTGGATGAGCCTAGGTTTTATGGTTTGATGTTATATGCGAGTAGAACACAAGTGAGTTGTGGGCGATATAAGTCATCTTGCTTACCGCATGTCATACTTTGTTGGTATTGTTGGATGAACGGCGGACCGACATTACTGGCGCCGCGAGGCCCGGTGGCACCCGGTGACTAGCGGGTGTCGGTTTCCAACTTTAGTTGAACCGAGTTTTCTCCGGTCCCGAAGGTTAAACACATCAACTTGACAAACTATCGTTTGGTTTTGATGCGTGGTGAGATTGTTCTTGCTTAAGCCCGTAGCAGCCACGTAAAACGCAACAACAAAGTAGGGCGTCTAACTTGTTTTTGCGGGCATGTTGTGATGGATATGGCCAAGACATGATGCTATATTTTTGATTGATCATGTTTTGTAAAAGTTATCGGCAGGCAGAACCATATGGTTGTCGCTTTATTGTATGAAATGCCCCCTTAATTTTTACTTTATCACTAAGGGTAGCGATATCGTAAAGCAATAGATGGGCGTGCGACAACGATGCTGATGGAGATCAAGGTGTCGGCCGGTGGCGATGGTGATCATGATGGTGCGGAGATGGAATCACAAGCACAAGAAATGATGGATATCATATCACTTATATTGATTGCATGTGATGTTTATCCTTTATGCATCTTATCTTGCTTTGATTGGGGTAATTTTAGATGATCTCTCACTAAAATTATCAAGTAGTGTTCTCCGGTATGCCCGTTGCCAAAGTTAAATTGCCCGGACACCCGTGATGGGGGTGATAAGCCTCGTCCATCTGCGGGTGCAAGCCTTTTGCACCGGAATACTCAGGTTAAACTTGGCGAGCCTAGCATATGGGATATGGCCTCGGAACACGGGCCGAAAGGGGGTGAATCATATAGTAGATATGATCAACATAAGATGTTCACCATTGAAAACTCTCCATCTCCTGATGATCGGTTATGGTTTAGTTGATTTGGATCACGTATCCTTAGATATAGAGATGTCTCTAAGTGGGAGTTCTTAAGTAATATGATTAATTGAACTAAAATTTATCATGAACTTAGTACGATAGTATCTTGCTTGTCTATGTTGTTTGTAGATAGATGGCCCGTCTTTGTTGTTGTTGAATTTTAATCGTTCCTTGAAAGCTAAGTTGAAAGATGATTAGCAACTCGGGGGGTCCGTAACGAGATTATCCTCATTCTTTGGAAAAATTCGTCTGGAAGCACCGCTGGGTGCGAACTGCTTCCTGTTGGCCCGGCGTTAAACGTCTGGCGAGCAAAATGACTACTCGATAGTTCAATGTGCCATGCTTTCGGCTTAGAACGGGACTTCAACGATGTTTTGAACTCATGGAGCATATGAGATGTTGGGGTTGAAGTTGATATTCGGAAGAATGCGGATTGGAGATATAAGTCTCCAATAAGTTCTATAGCTGCAAGATGGAGAAATAGTTACTCGGTGAGCCATACTCAAGAATCGGTATTTAATCACTTGATTCAATGGGAGTTACTCTTGGATGATAGCGTCATTGGAAATTCTCAATCACTTCCCCAAGCTACAAAGCCCTTTGATGAACTATAATATGCAAGGGATGGATAAGGCGATTCGAGCTCTTGAATGCTAAAGGCTGGGGGTAGAAATCAGAAGGAGCATCAAGTGTTGATGGTTAACAAGACCACTAGTTTAAGAAAAAGGGAAAGGGAAGAAGGGGAACTTCAAAAACGCAAACAAGTTCGCTCAAAGAAAAACAAATCGGACCTAAACGGCCCAGTCTTCTCCAAGGGTAGTCCTAGCGGCGCCCCAAGTATTTGGCGGATAAGAAGGATGGCAAAGTGAACAAAGGTATATTGATATACATGTTATTGATGTGTACCTTACTAGAGCTTGCGGTCTTTGGGTATTTGATCTTGGTTACATTTAATATTTGCAACAAGCGGGGACTTTGGTTAGGAACAACGGGGGCGGGTGGCGATGCGTGGGAAGGGTTCCAAAGTCGATGTGATCGTGGACCCTACCTCTACCTCCGGATTAGTATTAGACCTAAATAATTGTTATTTGGTGGGCCCTTGAATGAACATTATATCTGGATCTTGTTTGATCGGGCGGTTATTCATTATCGGAGAATAATGGTTGTTCTATTTTATGAGTAATATCTTTTATGGTCATGCCCCTTGAAGGGTCTATTTTGATGAATCTCGATAGTAGTGATACACATATTCATAGTGTTGAAGCCAAAGATAAAGTTGATAATGATAGTGCAACTTATTTGTCTTGCCGTTTGGTCATATCGGTATAAAGCTGAAGAAACTCCATCTTGATGGACTTTTGGAACCTTGATTATGAATCACTTGGTACTTGAACCGTGCCTCATGGGCAAGATGAAAAAGCCGTTCTCGGTACTATGGAAAAACAGTTTGTTGGAAATCATACAAAGATTATGTGGTCCATGAATGTTGAGGCTCGTGGCGGATATCGTTATTTTCTCACCTTCACGAGATGATTTAGCGATATGGGTATATCTTTAATGAACATAATGAAACATTTGAAAAGTTCAAAAATTTGAGTGAAGTTGAAAATCATCGTAACAAGAAAATAAAGTTTCTGATCATCGTGGGGAGAATATTTGAGTTCTGAGTTTGGTACACTTAAAACAATGTGGAATAGTTTAAACTCCCCACCGGAACACCCGCGTAATGGTGTGTCGAGCGTCTTCGTCTTTACTTGATATGGTGCGATCTATGATGTCTCTTCGATTTCCCTTCGTTTTGGGGTTATGCTCTAGAAAACCCCATTCACGTTAAATGGGCACCTAAATCCGTTGAGGCGACACCTTATGAACTATGGTTTAAAAACCAAAGTTTCGTTTTTAAAGTTTGGGGTTGCGATGCTTATGTGAAAAACTTCAATATAATCGAACCCAAATCGAATGTGTCTTCATAGGATACCCAAAGGAGATTGGGTACACCTTCTATCCAGATCCGAAGGCAAGACATTCGTTGCTAGAATGGATCCTTTCTAGAAGGGTTTTCTCGAAAGAAGTGGTGGGAGGAAAGTAGAACTTGATGAGGAATTTGTACCTACTCCTTGTTGGAAAATAATACATCACGGAAGGTTTACGGGTCAAACCAACTAGTGAGGAAGTTGATGATAATGATCATAGAACTTGATCAAGTTATCTAGAACCCGTGGGTACGGAAGATCCGCACGGTGTGGACAATCCTATTGGGAAGTCATGCTACTAGATCATGATGAACCTGAACTATGAAAAATGGTGAGCCAGTTAAAATGGCTTGAAGCCATGAAATCGAGATGGGATCCATGTATGAAACAAAGTATGGACTTTGGTTGACTTGCCCGATGGTCGGCAAGCAATTGAAATAAATGGATCTTCAAGAAGAAGGGGGTAATATTCTCAAAAGCTCGACTTGTTGCAAAAGGTTTTCGACAAGTTCAAGGGTTGACTCGTGAGACCTTCTCACCCGTGCGATGCTTAATCTTCGAATCTGTTGCTTGGCATTTATGATTATGAAATTTGGCAAATGGATGTAAAACTGCATTCTGAATGGATTTGGAAGAAAGTTGTATATGATGCAACGGAAGGTTTTATCGATCCAAGGGAGCTAACAAAGTGTGCAAGCTCAACGTTCCATTTATGGATTGGTGCAACCTCTCGGAGTTGGAATAAGGTTTTGATAGTGTGATCAAAGCATTTGGTTTTTTGAGACTTTTGGAGGCTTTTATTTACAAGAAAGTGAGTGGGAGCCTGTAGCATTTCTAATATTATATGTGGATGACATATTTTGATTGGAAATGATATAAAATTTCTGGATACATAAAGGGATACTTGAATAAAAGTTTTCAATGAAAGACCTCGGTGAAGCTGCTTACATATTGGGCATTAAGATCTATAGAGATGAAAGGCCAATTGGACTTTCACAAAGCACATACCTTGACAAAGTTTTGAAGAAGTTCAAAATGGATCAAGCAAAGGGTTCTTGTGTATTGCAAGGTGTGAAGTTGAGTAAGACTCAAACCCGACCCCCGAGAAGATAGAAAAAGAAAAGTGTTCCTATGCTTACCATAGGCTCTATCATGTATGCAATCTTGTGTCGGACTTGATGTGTGCCTTGCTATAAGTCTAGCAAGGTACCAAAGTAATCCGGTGGATCCTTTGGATGACAAACATCTGAAATACGAAAAGGACTAAGGATATGTTTCCGTATATGGAGGTGACAAAAGCTCCCTAAATGGTTACGTTGATGCAAGCTTTGACCGATCGGCGATTCTTGAAACGGATCGTTTTACATTAAGCGGTGGAGCTATCGGTTGTGCGTTCAAAGCAATCGTGGGGGATCTACATGTAGCGGAATACATAGCTGCCGGGCCCAATGAAAATGGGATGAAGGAGTTCATATCCGATCTAGGTGTCATACCTAGTGCATCGGGTCAATGAAAATCTTTTGTGACAATCTGGGCGATTGCCTTGGAAGGAATCCAGTTTCACAAAGAACCAAACATCAAGATGCTTCAATTCCATCGGGATCTAGTCGGTGGGAGACATGAGATTTGCAAGATACATCGGATCTGAATGTTGGACCCTTTGACTAAGCCTCTTCCCGAGCAAAACATGATCAACACCAAGACTCCATGGGTGTTAGAATCATTCTTTGTAATCTAGATTATTGACTCTAGTGCAAGTGGGGGCCAAAAATACCCTAGAGGCAATAATAAAGTTATTATTTATTTCCTCATATCATGATAAATGTTTATTATTCATGCTAAATTGTATTAGGAAACATAATACATGTGGAAATATAGACAACAGTGTCACTAGTATGCCTCTACTTGACTAGCTTGTTAATCAAAGATGGTTATGTTTCCTAACCATGAACAAGGGTTGTTATTTGATTAACAAGGTCACATCATTAGTTGAATGATCGATTGACATCCCATTCCGTTACAGCCACGATCGTTTAGTATGTTGCTTTGCCCTTCATGACTTATACATGTTCCTATGACTATGAGATTATGCAACTCCGTTTCGGGAACACTTTTGTGCTACCAAGCGTCTAGCTAATGGGTGATTATAAAGGTGCTCTCGGTGTCTCGGGTACTTGTTGAGTTGGGTATTTGAGATTAGGATTTGTCCTCCGAATGTGGAGGGTATTCTGGCCCTCTCTTAACATCACTTAAGCCTTGCAAGCATTTCAACTAATGAGTTAGTTGTGAGATGATGTATTGGACGAGTAAAGAGACTTGGTGCGAGATTGAACTAGGTATTGGATCTGCGATCGAATCTGGGCAAGTAACATACCGATAAAAGGGAACAATATTTGTTATCGGTTTGACGATAAAGATCTTCGTAGAATATGTAGGAACCAATATGGGCACAGGTCCGCTATTGGTTATTGACGGGAAAATGTTCGGTCATGTCTACATTATTCTCGAAGTAGAATCCCCGCGCAAGGTTTGATGGGGTTATATTATGAGTTTATGTATTTTGATGTACGAAGGTTGTTGGTCCGGAATGATCACGGACATGGCGAAGTCTCGAAATGGTTGAGACATAAAGATTGATATATTGGGCGGATATATTTGGACACGGAAGGTTCGGAGAAGTTTGGAGATCCGGGAGGTTACGAACCCGGAGTATATGGGCCTTATTGGGCCCATGTAGGAGGAAGAGAGAAGGAACAAGGGAGGCGCCCCCAAGCCCAATCGAATTGGGAGGGCGGCCCCCTTTCTCCTTCCCATCTCTTCCTTCCTACTACTAGTACTACTTCCTAATACTAGTACTCCTTCCTTCCCTCTAGATAAGATAAGAAAAGGAAACCTACTTGGATAGGTTTCCCCTCCCTATAGGCCCCTTGGGCAGCCACCTCCTCCCTCCTCCTTTATATCACGGGGTAGGGGCACCCTAGAACACAAGTTGATCATTGATCGTTCCTTAGCCGTGTCGTGCCCCCTCCACGATATTACACCTCGATCATATTGTAGCGGTTCTTGGCGAAGCCTGCGGCGAGAGAGAACATCAAGATCGTCACCACGCCGTCGTCTTGTGGAACTCCCCTGGAGCCTCTACTGGATTGGAGATCGAGTGCGTCATCGAGTGTCTGGCGTGTCAAGAACTTCGGAGGTGCGAATGCGGTGCTTGGATCGGTTGGACGGGAGGGCGTACTACACTTCCTCTCGTTGCGTCAGCGCTTCCGCTTGGTCTCACAGTGCGTAGACAACACTCTCCCCTCTCGTTGCTATGCATCACCATGATCTTGCGTGTGCGTAGGAAATTTTTGAAATTACTCGTTCCCCAACACGGAGTTCATTATAGTAAAACATAGCGAACAGCCGCCTTGACTTTCAATGTCATCCATCAGCGTCATAAGGTGGCAATGTTGAGACTCGTGATAGCATCCATGGGGTAGCTAGCGAGGCCGTGAAGACGAGCTCCGATTTGCAATCTGCTTCGGTGGAAGCCACACTACTTCTCTGTTTGAGATGGCGGGTAACCCGGAAGCTTGGCGAGTCGTTCTGCGCGATCTGCTTCTCGTTCCTCTAGCCCTTGTACCCTTGTAGCAGAGCGCCTTTCTGCAGTTGGATATGCTCCACTCTCTTCCTCCTCTCACAGGTTTTGTAACCCCTGCGTCAGAAACCCATCCTTCACGGAATGGAGCTGGCGTGCCTCATGTCCGTCGAGTGCTCAAAGATTCCGAGGGCCATTGTGAGCTCATCCTTCTCTGCATGCAGGATGAGCGTCCCTTGCTGCGCTTTCTCGATATACTCCTGAAGCCTTGTGATGGGTATTCATGATTGCTCTTCGATCCAAGCGCTCTTCCACTAGTTATAGGGTACAAGGTTCGCCAACCACGAAGAACCAAGTCCCTGGCCTAGTCTAGGATTCAATGTCTTTGGTTAGACCCTTTGTAATCAGCCTTGTCCCACAAAGGTCGGGCTTTGAGGTAGCCACGACCCCGTGCGATGGTGATGCTTCTTCTTGCATCATTTTTCTTGTTTATCGTGACATCTTCTTACTCTTTTACGATGTCTTGTGGGCCACAAATGCGGGCGATGATCTACGATCTTCTCATACTTTTCAAACTACGGTGTCAAATCTTGATCGACAAACTCTGTTTTCAGCTCATTCTTCCACCTCTGAATAGTTCGCCATCTTCTTAAGAGCATGAGACTTGATCAATTGCTCTTTAAGCGGCTTCTCGAGATCCTCCTCTGGCGGTAGGGTGAAATTTGCCTTAGCGATGTCCAAGATCTTCTTTACATATCGAGACATAAGCACTACTAGAAAAGGGGCAAAGGTCCGAGTGGAGTCGACCCATTAGTCAGTTGAGTCGAAGCGGGACCCATCAGAAACGTGGACCCGGTTCGTGAGCCCGAGGGCGGCCGAACCACGTGGGCCATTAGTCGAATCGTCGGACCTTTTGGTCGGTTGGTGGAGACGAACCGGGACCAATGGGCCTCGCTCCTGGCCCTACCACCATTGGTCGGTTGGTGGAATGGCTGGACGAAAGGTCATCTCCACGAACCGGGACCAATGATATGCCTATATATACCATGCCAAAATGAAAGAGAGTCGATGCTCACTGCACATTGCTTAGCCAGACAGCGTGCGGTGAGCTGCGCTTCTCCTCATAAATCTCTACACTCGGGGCTTATAAACCGTTGCGAGTGCCTCTCGCTTGGCGGCGTGGGACTAAAAAACAGTGCGAAAGAATCAACTAAAAAACTCTTTTCTACGGTTCATGCCACGAACCGGTACTAAAAAAAAAATGCTCATAGGGCCTAGCCTTAAAACACATGTACCAAATAAAATGCCTTTGTAACAGACCTTAGAGTGGTACTAAAGGAATCAACTAAATAAGTAATTACAATTTTGTTCAAAACATTAAAAGCAAAAAGAAATTATCATAAAAGAAAATAAATAAGTAATTAGAATTTTGTTACAAACTTTAATAGCAAAAAATTATCATAAAAGAAAATAAATAAGTAATTATAATTACATTCAAAACATTAAAAGCAAAAAGAATTATCATAAAGAAAATAAATAAGTAATTAGAATTTTATTTACAAACTTTAATAGCAAAAAATTATCATAAAGAAAATAAACAAGTAATTAGAATTACATTTCAAAACATTAAAAGCAAAAATAATTATCATAAAAGAAAATAAATAAGTAATTAGAATTTTGTTACAAACTTTAATAGCAAAATAATTATCATAAAGAAAATAAATAAGTAATGAGAATTCTATTCAAAACATTAAAAGCAAAAGAATTATCATAAAAGAAAATAAATAAGTAATTAAAATTTGCAAAAGAATTATCATAAAAGAAAATAAATAAGTAATTAGAATTAATTCAAAACATTAAAAGCAAAAGAATTATCATAAAAGAAAATAAATAAGTAATTAGAATTTTGTTACAAACTTTAATAGCAAAAAGAATTATCGTAAAGAAAATAAATAAGTAATTAGAACGAAAATAAAGCAAAAAAGCTGGAAAAATTAAAAAAGTGCCACCTACAGAGGCCCACGGCACGCATCGACTAGAAACCCATTACTAGGGCGGATCGGGCCCATGATGGGCAATAGGCCCCAAGCATAGAAGTGATTTTAGGCCCGTAAGCTGCGGTGAGAGGAGCTCGAAGTGGTTGGTTCGGGAGCTTATAAACCACTCTGAGCCCTCTCGGCTAGCGAGGTGGGACTAAACATGCATCGCACCCGCGCCAGTTCAGACACCGACCTTTGGTCGGTTGGTGGCACCAGCGGACTAAAGAATGCATTAGTCCGTTGGTGGCACCAGCGGACCAATCCTGAAAGAAGATGATATGGTTGACTAGAGGGGTGAATAGGTAACTAACAATTTTAAGCTTTTCTTTACCAAATTAAACTTTGAAACAAAATAGGTTGTCTAGATGTGCAACTAAGTGAGCAACCTATATGATGCAATAACAACTAGCACATAAGCAAGCAAGGTATACAACACAAGTAGGCTTGCAAAAGTAAAAGCACGAAATAACCAAGAGTGGAGCGGTGGAGCGAGGATGTGTTAGAGTTCCTTCCTTTTAAAAATCGTCTCCGTTAGGCGGTGTGGAGGCACAATGCTCCCAAGAAGCCACTAGGGCACCGTATTCTCCTCACGCCCTCACACAATGCGAGATCTCAGTGATTCGATGTTGGTGCCCTTGAAAGCGTGCGAGCGAACCTTTACAAACAAGGTTGGGGCAATCTCACAACAATTGGAGGCTCCCAACAACACCACGAGCTTCACCACAATGGAGTATGGCTTCGAGGTGACCTCAACCATCTAGGGTTCTCAAACACCCAAGAGTAACAAGATCCACAAGGGATAAGTGGGGGGAATCGAATATCTCTTGGTGGAAGTGTAGATCGGGCCCTTGTCACCCTATCCCGAGCAAATCAACAAGTTTGATTGGCTAGGGAGAGAGATCGGGAGAAAATGGAGCTTAGAGCAACAATGTAGCTTAGAGGTGGAAGAGGTGGTCAACTAGAGGTAGGAGACGCCCCTTATATATTCATGGGAAATATCCAACCGTTATCCACATGTTCAGCCCTCGACAAGCGGTACTACCGCTCCAGGGGCACGGCACTACCGCAAGGCAGCGGTACTACCGTGGTGACCCGCAGTACTTCGCGACAACAGCGAGGCGGGACTTGCACGACATGGGTGCGATACTACCGCTTGCGGTACTACCGCTCCCTTGCGGTACTACCGCCAAGGCGAGAAAATCATTGCCTCACGAAGCGCGGATGAAATAAATTACATCGTGCCTACTTCAGCTAAAAATGAGGCGGTGTGAAAATCCGGCAGCGGTACTACGCGCGAAGCATGATACTACCGTTGAGTGCGGATGTAAAATTACATCGCTCCTACTACCGTGGCCTTGTGATACTAGGTAGGAGGCCATGGTACTCGACTTACGAGGGCGGTACTACCATGGCCTCCGCGATACTACCGCTCTGGGCGCGGTATCTACCGTGGTAGGTGTCGGTGTCAAAACCGGCGGATCTCGGGTAGGGGTCCCGACATGCGTCTAGGCGGATGGTAACAGGAGACAAGGGGCCGATGTTTTACCGAGTTGGGCCCTCTTGATGGAGGTAAAACCCTACGTCCCTTGATTAATATTGATGATATGGGTAGTACAAGAGTGGATCTACCACGAGATCAAGGAGGCTAAACCCTAAAGCTAGCCTATGGTATGATTGCTGTAATGTATGTTGTGTCCTCGGACTAAAGCCCTCCGGTTTATATAGACACGGAGAAGGCTAGGGTTACCTGAGTCGGTTACAATGGTAGGAGATCTACATATCCGTATCGCTCAAGCTTGCCTTCCGCCAGAAAGTCCCATCCGGACCAGGGCGGATTCTTCAATCTTGCATCTTCGTAGTCTTGGAGTCCGGGGACGATGATAGTCCGACTGTCCGAACACCCTAGTCAGGACTCCTCGGTAGCCCTGAACCGAGGCTTCAATGGCGATAAGTTCGGTGCGCATAATGTTACGGCATTGCAAAGCGGGTTCCTCCTTTGAATAATCGAGAGAAAATCATGAACACGGGATAGTGTCGCTCTGCGAAATAAATTCCACATTCCACGTAGAGAATAAAATGTGCACAAGTCAATCTGCTGGCGTATTTTGCGGCATGTCGTCACGCCACTACCAAGCCTTTACTCGAATCGTTTTATTATACCACCTCACCACATTTAGCGGCGGTTTCAGCAACGCGTCTTGTCGAGCGGTCGTGTTCCCCTTATTCAGGATTCTCATCAATACGGACGTGGGTAACCAACGCGCCATTGATGGTGGCGCTTGAGGAGATAGCGAGTTTTACCAGGCTGGTGGGGGCGCATAGTCTTCACCGCCTATATATAAGGGATAAGATTCACCTTTTCACCGCCTTCTTCCTCCTTTGCTTATCCACCTCTGCGCACTCAAGCTCCAGCAGCTCGCGCATCTCATCTAAACCTTCCCCGACCATGTCGGAGGGAGGCAAATAGGTTAGCTTCACCGTTAAGGAGGAGCACATCACCAAGCTGCTTGGCGCGAATACCTTTCGGCGATATGCGCACGGCTGCTGACGAGAGCTCATCCTACCGGGCCCCATGAGAGGTCGTTTTCCTTCCCACTTCCTTCGCGGATTGGGCTTTCCACTTCACCCCTTTGTCCAGGGGCTCATGTTCTACTCTGCTGGATTTCCATGATCTGCGCGAACTTCATCCTCAACATCTCGGTGTTTATCGTTGTGTCGAGGCCCTCCTCTGCATCCAGCCCCCGGCTTGTGGCCAAGACCTTCAACGTCAAGCGAAGGTAGTGAAGAACTAGCTGGTAGTCTTGGGCGCCATGTTGGGCAAGATGCCCAGCGTCCTCTGGATGAAGGGCCTTCGTGGACTCCGTCAAGGGGTGGCAATCGGGGTGGTTCTATATCACGAGCCTCGCGACCCTCGTGGTGGCGGCCCGAATTTAGATCTGGTATCCTCGCAGCTCACCTCACGGAAAGAAAGGGCTTGTTGTGGGGTAATCCGAAGGAGCTAGCGGGACTCGAGCCTGTATCCGAAGTTGGTGAACAAAGCTCGGGCTCGTCGGCGTGGTCAAGTCATGCTCGTCGCGGATCCTCCCATGCCAAGACGGGCATTCAATCTGTGGGAGTTCGATCTGGAGCAGCACCGGCGCTGGCGGGCTCTTGACCGACGTCTGAAAGGCGCTGGAGGTCTTGTTTAAGGCGCGAAGCCCCGCATCATGACGGAAGATCAGCGTTTCACTCATGACATCCGGTGGCGAGGTAAGTGATTCTACCCTTACGGGACACTTGTGGTAAATAGATTGATACTACGGGTTTCAATCTCCCTTTCCTTTGCAGGAATGGCTGAAGAAGGCGAGCAGCTCATCTGCCGGCTCCCATGCCGAAGACCCGGTGGATGCCCGTCTGGCGGGAGCTGCTGGTTCCGGCACCGCCGTGGTGCGGAGAAGAAACCAGAAAGGTGGCCACGGGCACTCGAAAGAGTTCCGTAATCAGGCATCCGGCAGCGGACTCCTCCCGAAGGCGGAGGAGGAAGACTCTCTCGGAGAAGGAGAGGAAGAGCTTCCCCAATAGGGAGGCGAAGGAGTCAGAGGAGAACCATTCCCGGACAGCTCGCCAACACCGGCGTTGGCGGCGAGATGGCCTTCAAGGGCGAGCCTCCGGCGAGATCGTAAATATCCGGATCACGATATGCAATTTCTTTCGTGTCACATAGTGTCCTACTAATGCACTACTTGCCCAGTCCGGCCGATGATATTCCCGCTTCATCAGGCGGGTCGTTAACCCGTCGGATGTGGATTCACTTCCATTGCCTCTACCCAGCGCCGATGAGGGGCGCGAGTGGGATCGAAAAGGACCCATCGGAGGAGAGCTCGGGCGCCGCAAGCAGCCTCCGGACTTTCGCGGACTCTACGGAACCTCGGTGGTTCGAGTCGTGGCCGCTATCAAAGAAGGGCAAGACCGTGACACGGCGGCCTCCGTCAACCGGAGTGCGAGACAACTTCTTTGGGCGCTCAAAGCGCTTCCATCGAGGAAGAACACCGCCTTTATGAGTGCGGTGATTGAAAGATTCGGCTTCCAAGGCGGGCTGGCCGAAGCTTCTGATAGCCTTCTAACGAGGCTTTGAGGTAGAAGTTAAAATTATGTAATGTAATACCGCATAGACGTAGCCCTGATGCTCGGTTCGGTGTTGGAAAGAAAAGCGGTGAGGATCTAAAAGATATTCATGAGTTGCTAATAAATTATGTTAATATGGGTTTTGCGAGGCTGTCTTTCTTGACCTCTGCTTCGCTTGCGGAGGTTGGTACATTAAAGCAAGATCTCGGCGGTCGGCGAGAGCTTCGTATGCCAAGAGGCAGCTCGAGGACAAAGAAGGTGAGTAGCACCACTTTGAATTTTACCTTCTGAGAAAAGGATTTTTGGTGCATATAACATTAACAAGGATAATATAGAATTAGGGGCCACAAATGAGGTAGCACCAGAAGGAGGCTGTCATGACGAGCAATCTTGCGCCGGAATGACGCGGAAGCAGGGAGGCACGGTGGCGGCGGTCGGCAAGAGCTCCGAGGCTCTCATGGAAGCATGAGAGCTTGGGCTGCGACTCAAGACTTCGAGTCGAGCTCGCCTCGGCTCTCGAAAGTGCCAAGTCCGCCAAGGCGAGGCCCATAAGGCCCTTGGGAGGTTGAAGATGTGAAGAAGATAGCAGCGGGTAAGGCATTTTTCATCAAAGCAAGCATGTTAATGTAAACTACGACACTTACCGCATTCGGAGCTCTCGGGCGTTTGCGGATCTGCGCGTAGTGTGTCGATGCGCTCGCATTCTACGTGGCGAGGATGGGAGCTCAACGGAGAAGATCTTACGGTCTCGATCTGCTGAGGCGGCCATCCGTGCCCCCAGCGACCGTGAAGCGTGGTCGAACTCCTAAGGTGGTGAGGAGGCCATGAAGGGCCTTATAGTCGGTGTGGCTGGGCGACCATGCACAGGGAGCTACTCGGCCTCGTCTGGCGGTGGTGGATCGTGCCCCTGGGTGGAGGTCATCAAGCGCTCCGCTTGTATTGAAAGGTGCTCGTCGGGCCCTTGCCGCACAAAAGGTTGCTGTAGGGCAGGCTGGATCGGAGAAACTTCTCGCGGACCCGCCGCCACGGGCAAGGAGTATCGTATGCCGAAATTTATTATAAAACTGTCACGAAGGAGCCGCGATATGCGGATGAATGCCCTAGAGATGTAATTTTTGAGTAAAACTTCGCTATGTATTATCATGTCGCTGAAAACTTTGTTCATGTGCGCTTTAAGCAACAACTTGTTTAATTTAAAATATTACCTTACATGCGGCGTTTATAAAATCGAGAGATGGCAATCGTTGGCTTCAGCCCCGAGCGCATAAGTCTTTGGGGTGTTAGGATAACTTGAGCACTCTTGTTCCCATTTTGGGTCCATCTGAGGCGCTCAACACTAGCGAACAAAACAGGGACTTATAATGCTTGAACACTCTCACTTAGCCATAGAATTCTATAATTTTAAATTTCGTGAAGCCCTAGTATTGGAAGGCAATTGAGCGCTATCACGCTTCATTCGGACATTATCGAACTTAGCATCGAAGCGGTGTGAGTCTTTAAGGACCGAAAGACCTCTCGACAGCTGACGATCTCTCGCCTTATCATGCAGGTCAGTTTAGCTTTCTCCTATGGCGCTGCTTGGCTCAACAGGTCTGTAACGCGATGGTTCTCCAGTCACCTTAGCGCGAGCGGGCGTAAGGCACCAAAGCGTGGGGCAGGAAAACCCAACTATTGACCCAAGACATGATTGAGCGCATTCATATAATGCTATAAGTTCGAGTGCCGCACTTGTGAAAGTGTTTGGACTTATCACGCCATAATGTGGGAACATAAGCCCCGGTGTATTAGGCCGTACCAAAATATCTGGTGCAAGATGTCATGCAATGAACATATACATGTAATAACAGGCAAAAAAGTCTGCGTCATTTATTAAAGGAAATGCGCTATGAGTGCGGACTCATACAAATAATCACGGATAAGCAAGGGTTTTGGACTAGTTAAACATGTCCCCCTCGAGGATGGGCTGCGGACTTGGTCTATATAATCAAATTTAATGCTCGTAATTGAGACCACGAGTGTTAAATGCCGCATTCTTTCTTCCCGGCTGTTGCATCATGAGTTCGGCGGAGTTCACGCGACGAGACCTCTGACTGAGTCTGTGTATACAAGAAGGAAAATAATAATAGAAAGAGCCGCACACTTGCGAGCCCTGGTGTGGTCGAGCACCTTTCTGGGTCTATTGTGGTCGTGCCCTTCCCTCGCCCATGGTATCTCCAAAGCGTAATGATGTCGCGGAGGGTTGTTCTTCGATCGATGCAGGCGGGGTTAGGGCCGCGTTACTCTGGCGATGCTTGGATCGTGCGAGGTGGTCTTGGTTGGTGTTGCTTGAGCGGTTTGGCTGTATCCGGTCGTTTAACGGCGGACTCGAAAATGCCTTAAAGGCTGCTCGTACTTCTACGCGAGCGCTGTATGTTCTTCCGTTCGGAGGGCGTTCCGTATTTCCGTTGACCGTGATGACTCCACGGGGCCTAGCATCTTGACCTTGAGGTATGCATAATGCGGCACGCGTTGAACTTTGCAAACACGGTTCGTCCGGAGGCGTGATAGCGCTCGAAATGGGACCATGTCAAAGATTAATTCCTCGCTCGAAAATTATCCAGGGATCCGAAGACCACTTCGGTGTGGTGAGCACCAATTGGCTTCCACACGGTATGACACCTTTAAGGTTGTCTTTGTAGGTTTATGCCCATCCTTGAGGTCTATGCCCATCTTCGCCTGTATCTGATAAAGCAGGGTTGAGGCTCTGTCGCCGTCCATCGGGACTCGTGAGGTGAAATCCGACTCGGCGATTGGGTCTAAAACCAATGCGGCGAATCCGCCATAAGCGTATGCTGGTCGGATGGTCTCTTGATCGAAAGTGATCGGACAAGAGGACCATGGATTGAACTTCGGCGACAGCTCCATCGTATCGTTCCTTAGTGCGCTTCCGCTCCCTCTTGGGTATATGGGTTGCGTAAATCATGTTCACGTCCGCACTTGTGAAACCTGATCCTCTATTATTGGCGGTGGTCTCTTCCTCGTCGTCATTGTTTAGCCTTGTCATTGTTTTGACAATTAACTTGCCTGCTGTGAACACCGCAACCTCTGTTGGTGTGATTAGCTAGCTTTCGAATGCCATGTATCGCATAAGCGGTCAAGTATTCGGTCCAAATTGGGCCGGATCCGGAGTGAGTTCTTTTGAATGGCTTCTGCGGACGGGTTTAGATCCTCGGAATCCGGCGTTGTGCCGTATCCTCCTTGTCATCGCCGTTAATCGGCGTTTATTTTTGCTTTGCGACTGCCATTGTGGTCCTTAGTTGCTGCGAGCTAGCCAGCTATCCTCTCTTAGCATGGGTCATTAATGATGTGAGGGCTGCCATGGATTTGGCTTTTCTGTCCCGGTGCGGGCTAGCCACTCGTCGCGGATGTTATGTTTGAAGGCTGCGAGGCCTCTGCATCCGGACGGTCGGCGATTTGGTTTTCTTTGTCAGAACCGTGTCGAATTCTGGCGATTAGTCTGGCTGCTGGATTATGTGGCTTAGGTCATCGGCGTGGTGGCCTCACATCGTGCCACAGGAGTTGTCGAGAATCGGCTTCGAGGTCTTCCCAACCAATTGACTCTGCGGGCAAGCTTGTTAAGCCAATGCCGAGCTGGTCCTTTAAGCGAGTGGGAGATACTTGATGGCATGGAGATGCGTGCGCGGGCCATATGGATGTGAAGGAGATAACCTTGATCCAAACCCGAAGTGCTTGTGCCATCGTAGGATTCGATGTTTCTGGTTTAAACCCTTCAAGGATTTGATGATCCATTACTTCGTCGATGAAGCATAAGCGGGTGTCTGGCGCCTCTATATGAGCAATATCCGCGGCGTAGCTCGAGAGGCGTTATGCTGTGTTTGGCCCGACGAGTGATTGTATCGGCGGCGGTATCGTCGTGGGTGGTGAGCGCCCTCGTGATCCGTAGATGGAACTGGATTGCTTGCTTTGTCCTCAATATATCTACAATGGGCGTTCCCTCTTGGATTCATACTTTTGGGCGATCGAGTGCGGTCTTGGTGGAGGGCTGGATGCCTTCCTGTCGCGACCAGGGGGTGATCTGCCGTTCGTCTTGTTGGTGATGAAGGTATGTATG
>JAHHZJ010009376.1:0-104495 GCA_021437245.1 Aegilops speltoides
TATTATTTATTTAATTCTTCTTCATCTTCTTCTTATTTTATTTATTACAACAACAAATTTATTATTTATTTAATGCCTTCTTTTCTTCTTCTTTTATTTATTTATTGTACTTCCATCTTCTATTCTTCTTCCTTCTTTATTATCTTTTATTTATTTATTTATTCTTCTCATTATTATTGTTATTTTATTTTATTCTTTTTCTTCTTCATTTATTTATTTATTTATTTATTTATTTCTTTTATTTATTGTTTGTTATTCTTTTATTTATTCTTTATTATTCCTTATATGTTATCTTCCTTTATTTATTTATTCTTTATTCTTTATTTATTTATTTATTATCATTATTTATTTATTTATTTATTCTTTATTGTTCTTTTATTCTTTATTTATTTTATTTATTTCTTCTATTTATTTATCCTTATTTTCATCTATCCTCTTTATTTACTTGTTGATTTATTTATCATCTTTTGCTGTTTATTTTCATCATTATTTATTATTTCTTCTTTATTTGTTATTTATTCTTTATTTATTTATTTATTTATTTTGCTTTATTTATTTATTTATTTATTTCCTTTATTTATCATCATCATCATCATCATCTCCTTTTATTTAATCTTCTTCTTCTTCTTCTTGTTTTCTAGTTTTTTTTGTATGAATTTTTCTTTTCCTTTATATTTATTTTCTTCTATTTATTTTGAGTAGTTTTCATCTAGTTTGCCAAAATTCAACATTTTAGAGTTCATTTTGTAGTGATTTGGTTCATGGTCATTTTTAACTTGATTGAAAAAACAAATATTTTTTTCTTTTCTGCTTTATTTTTCTTCTATTTATTCTAGTTTTCTTTTTACTATATTTATTTTCTTCTATTTATTTGAGTAGTTTTTTTATTTTGTTTTTTTCTTTTCTTTATAGTTTTCTTCTTTTCTTACATATGTTTTCTTCTATATTTTCTTTTCACAAAACTTGATGGTCAAAGTGTGGAGTTATAACTTAAAAAAGAAATGTCAGCGTCACGATTAGTTTTCTATATAGGAAGAAATCGGAGTTGTAATAAGTTATTAAAAATAAAAGAATTGTCAATCGTTAATTTGCTTCAAGCCTTCCGGAATAGTCTAAGCTGCACTGTAGCTCATGATCTACATTCACAGAGGCAGAAGCTAAACAACATTGATCCTCTTCTTCATAAATCTACTGCGGGGCTTATAAACGCTCCTAGTCCTCTCACTTCAGGTTAAAAACAACTGCCATAACCTCATTATTACGGTTGGTGATGCGAACCGTGCTAAATAGTGATAGTGGGGCCATATGCTGACGCGGTGAACTGACCTCTTTAGTACGGTTAATGGCATGGGCGGTACTAATTATGAACCGTGTATTGATCGCGCCCGCGAACCGGCACATTTATGGTGCGGCAAATTCAACGGCACTATGGCTTCACATTTGACCTTTTCTACTAGTGGTCCCTTTGGTCGGCCGTCGTACAAAGTCAAAGGCTAGATCTAAATGTGTCGACCGCTCGAATTTAGCGGGAATGGGCCTAAAGTATGATACCGGGCGTCATCGGCCCCTCATACATCGGGGTGGTGTTGTGGCATGTCCGAAGAGGTGGCAGCGTCTCAAGGCGTGCCCCCCTCATGGGCCAGCCGCCCGCCAGCACACTGAGAAGCAGACCTTCAGGTCTACGGAGGGATGTAGCTTTGGATTGGCGGATGTTGCTCGAGGTGTTCCTCATCGGACCCCTCCCCTTCACTCACGTGGGACTAAGCTACCCGCCCCCCACCCCACCATCGATGGCCCCTCCTTCACTCACTGCAGACTAAGCTCCGGATCGAGCCACACTTGAGGTGGCAGCCATGGTGGCTCCCATATGACAGGCCACGGCCTTGGTGAAAAGGCTTTTCGATTCGGCGCCTCCCTCCCCTCCTCATGTGTGTGGATTCAAGGGAGGAGGCGGCGATTAAAAAAAATCTATATAATTATAATACATAAAAAATTAAAAAGGAAAAAATATAACTATAAAAAAATCTGTATGAAATAAAAAAGGATATACATAACTATAAAAACATTAAAAATTATATAAAATAAGAAAAGGAAAAATAAAAATATGCCCAGGCTTAGGCTGTAGCATCTGAGTGCTCTGGATCGGTGATGTGGCTAATAAAATATATACCTCGGCTAAGCCGTCGGCATAGGTGCCGTAAGCGTCCTCATCTATGCCACGACTTGGCCGTCGGCAAATCCACCTTATCCTTAGCTCGACCCCTCCACTCATTCTCTCCCGACCCGACACCATGCCTGACCAGGCACGTCTTGCCACCACCGACTGCGCGCACACCCTCCCTGCCGCCTCCCTCCCACTGCCCCTACGCGCCACACTTTTTACTTACCGCCTCCACCTCCACACGTGCCATACCCACTAGTAGAAAAAGGTCAAGCGTGAAGCACATTAGTGCGGTTTGATTTTGGCCCAGTACTAATGGTACCATTAGTGCGGTTCAAGCAGTTGCATTAATGCGGTTAGTGTTGAACCTTTAGTGCAGTTCATGGCAGAACCGGTACTAAAGGGTAATTAAGAAGGTGGCGGTCGAGCGAGGCCCGATCACCGCTAGTACGGTTCGTGGTAGTGGCCGTGAGTTCATATCTCCATCGGATACGGTTTCGTGCTGAATTTTTGATATAATAGACATTTTTCGACATCGTTTGCAAAAATTATAGCCGTTTAACATTTCCCTACACTTTTAGTGCGGTTTGTGTTCAAACGGTACTATCGTCGATTGCTAATGCGGTTCATGCCGCGGGCAATTTCGTGACCTATAAAAGAAAAAAAACGACTATTAAATTATTAGAATCCTCAAATTCCAAAGGAAAAAGATATATAATCAAATAATTTCAGTTTTTTAAAAAATTGGATTAAATCTGGTCAAAGTACTTATTCAAAGTAATAATGTTACTACATAATTATTCAAGAATATTAGTGTTACTAAATAATTATTTCAATTTTTTGAATTTTGGTCAAATCTAGTCAAACTATGAACTTATTCAAGAAATATTAAGCGTTACAAAATAATTACTGTTTTTTTAGAATAATAGTTTCAAACTCAAGCGGTGAAATGTGACTTCATGCTCAAGCTAAACTCACGGGGTTAATAGGATTAACATCTTACTATTATCGAGAAGCAACAAGTCGAGACTGGAAGCGAAGGAGAATAGAACCCGAAATTAAGCGTGCTAGGGGCTAGAAGTGATGAGAGGGATGGGTGACGGTCGGAGATTAGATGATTTGGAATGAGTGATCCACACTTGACAAGTTAAGAGAGGGATAGAGACTAAATCATCAAATAATTCAGAAAAATTAAAAATCGAAAAATCAAAAAAATCCAAAATTTTCAAAAAAATTCAAAAAAACCTTTAGTGGGTTGGTAACACCAACATACTAAAATCCCCTCTGAAGCAGCTCACGCCACGTGGGCACTTTGCGTCGGTTCGTTGAAGACCACCTTTAGTGGGTTATGGAACCCGCACTAAAACCTCTGAACCAGCGCTAAGCTCCTTTTTCTAGTGGCCCCGCCTCCCACCCGCCGTCGTCTCTCCACCCCGTCGCCTGGCCTTCTCCGGCCCAGCCCGGCCTCCCCGACCAGCCTGCCTGGCCTCCCAAACCCGCGCTGCTCCTGTGAGGATCGCATGACTCGTCGGCCCGTCCCTCCCATCCTGACCGCCGCCTCATCATCCCTCCGCGCCTTACCTTATCCTCTCGGTGAGCTACAATTTTTGCATTTTTGCTCTTGTTGGATGGATGAAAGAATGCATGGATGGATGTTGGATGTTAGATTGTTAGGTTAGATGTTAGATGTTAGGTTTTGAGGTTGATATATAAGTGAATGTTGGATGTTAGGATGTTGGGTTGTTGGGTTGCATTATTTTATCATGATGATCTTGTCATTTTGAGATGTGCTCCAAAATTGGTATAAGATGAGTGGTTATTTATCATGATGATCTTGTCGAAAAAATTGAACCGGACAAATTTGACACTTGATAAATTTTTCATAGTTTTAAGTGTCGATGTTAATGTTAAGTAGCTATATGGTGTCTGCTTACAGGTATGATATGATGAGTGGTTATTTAATCATGATGATCTTGCTAAAAAAATTGAAGAAGGACAAATTGACACTTGACAAAACATGATTTTTGTCATAGTTAAAAAGTATCAATGTAGCAATGTGATGACCTATTTTTTTCACTTTCGGTGTAATTACAGGAGTTTGTGGTGTTCCATCTTCGTGGAGTGATTATCGATGTTGGAGGTGTTGGTCCACGATGCGTCCCTCTCCTTTGATCGACTAGATCGGAGGTGTAACAATTCCATGACCTCGTCTTTTCTTCCATGTCACTAGATTAAATTTTCACATCAAGTGTCTTCAGTCTCCCACTCGAAAGGTTGCATCGATAAATGCATTCAATTATTTTATCAAATAATCTTCAGTTGTCCGAGCTTTCACAGCAGCCGAGGATGTGTAGATTGAGTCGTTGTTCATGCTCTACCCCATTACAGAGGGAGCGGGATTTGGTAGGCGCTCCACCAGTTATTCTCGGATGCACATTCTCGGCATTTTGCCAAGGCGTGTATTCGGAGAACAGTGAGAGTCTTTGGCAGCAGAATGAAGGTGAAACATGAATAACGTACTCAATCTACATTCTGGGTAATAAGACCCATCTTTACCTATTAAGTTAGGTGGATAAAATATCGTTTCTCAACCTTGTAAAAATAAAATATTAATGGAGGTAATTTAAATGAATCCTTAATTTTGTTGTGGCTGATAATGAGAGATGGCGATAATGGTTGGATGTCTAGTGGGTTTTCCGTGGAATCAAGTAACAACAGAGTGGGTCGAGAAAAGCTGATGTGTTTTGAAAGAGATATTCCGTGAGTCAATGAGGATGTTGCGAGAATGCCCGTGTGTGCAAATGTGAGGCGTATCCAGGAGATAAGAGTGAGATGACTAAGCACCTTATGCGAATGGATTTTAACTTTAATATGCCGATAAACTTTGCCCAAGTGACCGTAGTCTGAAGATGTGATACAACAACGTCGCTTCGTTATGAGGGCGATGGGGTTAGGACATGCTAGATGATGTCTTTGCTGCTGACCAACACCTCCATCACATTGTGAATGAACGGAGGAGGAGAAATAAAATTGCAAAATCATGGCCTCGTCGAAAAAACCTCTCTATGAGGTGCCAAGCTATCTGTGATGGATGCCATCTATGAGTGATGGCGATCAAGAGTGAAATCTGGTACATAGCGAAGTTGTAAAGCATTTACGGGAGTATGGGCTTTGACTGCTGAGAACCATGATTTTAAAAACCGTGTCTTTCTGAAGAAAATCATGAAGCTCTCCATGGACTATAAGAAAATACATATTTGTCAAAGAATTGCCTTTTGTTTAAGCATGAGTATCACGGATGACAACTCTGTGGAAGTCGGTTCCTCTCGGTATATTGAATTAGTCGATAAGCATGGTGAAGCAGCACCTAAAAATCCTGTGAGGTTCTTGATATCTTGATTTTATAAAAAATGCGCGCCTTTCATCATGAAAATGCATAAAATGATGAAGTGACAAGGAAGGAAAAAGTACAATCGAAAAAATGTACATCCATCGGGTGAAGCATGGAAGTCATTAGATATATTATGCGGAGGAAGCATGAGGCTGAATGTCAGTGCTATATGGGTGATGGGTTTAATCCATATGGTATGTCGTCTAATCCATACAGTTGCTGGCCCGTATTTGTTATTGGCTCAATCTCCTCTCGGTGCCATAATACAGCGAGACCATGTTCCTCTTGCTTATAATTCAGGGGCTGAATATCCGGGAAGAATTTGAGTGTGTTTATGTAGCCATTGGTGGATGATTTGCACCATTCTTGGTACTTCCGAGTTGACATCTGCCGAACATCTGGAAAAATTTCTTGATGAAAGTTTGTCTGATGTTGCATGCATGACTTTCCGGCTGCCTGTTCTGCGGATGGTGTACAAGTGGAAAGATGCCTTGCCTAGTGTGCATCTGAGCCTTGATTTTTCATTTGGGCAAAGAAGGTGGCAAGTATGTTGCCTTTGACGCATCGACAGTTTCCTCCTCGAGACCATCCGATAGGAAGACAAAGAAGAACTTCACAAAGGCAAAGTTCTCCATGAAGTGTGAGATTCCAACGTTTTACAGTGCGGATGTGCTTGCTCGGTTGAAAGCTCTTAAGCCCTACCGTGAAGGAAAAGGCGCAAAGAAAAGCCACATCATGTGCGAGGTGAAAGCGAAGGAAAGGTAAAGGGAAAAAATGTTTTGAAGGATATGGTGAGGCCTGCAAGCTGGACTCCACCCCCTTCAAAGCTTCCTATTTTAAGGACCTCAAACTTCCATACAACATCGGCGTGATGAAAAGAATGTAAATGGGAGTCCCTTTTGTACGATCCTTAACATTCTGATAAGACAAAGGATAATGTTAATGCTAAAGTCGATCGACATGTAATATTTGTGATGACCACGTCTTCACATGCGGCCTCCACGAGCGATGAAAATCTTGGTTCAAAGCCGGATCTTGACTTAGCAAAGAGGATCATAATGGAGGCATTCAAGTGGAAATGCGTCATGAAGTTCAGCGATGGTTGTCGTAGAATATAAGTAAGGGTCAATCTTTCAGCAGGCGGTGATTGGGCTCAAAAGTCATGACTATCATATGGATTGGCCGGATTATGCGGTGATAATTAAAACTATGTTCTGGCGTGTCAACGTGTGCTTGCAGTTAAGCCATTTCTTCCATGCTAAAGTATGTCCCAAGAAGATAAAAAATGCATAAGAAGCGCGGAGTTGATATGCAAGCTAGAAGATCTTCGAACTTATTTACTCGATGGCATCTCATTTTTACCTCATGAGCAGGTATTGTTGAAGGCCACAGCAAAATGATTGACTTTATGAAATTATCCTAAAAGGTTTGGAAAGTTATCCTAAAGGGTTGGGATTGTGAAGTGTTGCTTTGGTATCGATAAATGATAATTACAACATAAACCCTCATGAAGAGTGTTCTTTCAAGAGAACGATGTGTGGTCCTAAACAAGAGGATGATGACTTGGTGATGTTGACAGACTAAGCAAGCCTGTGATTGATGGGATTGATGGTGATTTGTGAATCAAAGACATAATTATGCTTGAAAAGTTAAATGAAACGCTAACTTGTTGATGAGGAAGGCCTCCACATTGAGACAAGAAGATATGTGGGATGTGATGATGTCGGACAGTCGACAAATAGATTACAATAGTGATGATTCATGGTTCTAAATGTAGTTCTTTTAATGAGTCATTACAATAGTATATGTAATGTATCTTGTGTGTTACTTTCTGTATGCTTATTTTTAATCCTTACTATTTATTCTTCTCTTCTGGGTTTGCTAATCTGGGCAGAGTCCATGGCCTGGTTCCTCAATAAACTCAAGGGACTTGCCTGGAGTAGATGATCCCAAGGTTCCCTCAGCTCTGTGAGGATGGCACCTCACAGGGAGGTGGAGGGTTGGGAGGAGACCCTAGAGGAGGAGGGGTGGGGAGGCTCCTAGAGGAGGAGGGTGGGGAGGAGGCATCCGGGCCAAAACTGCAGGCGTGTCTGATCTGGGAGGTCTTGATGCCCTCCTATCTTGAAAGCAACTTCCAGTCCGAGGAGGAGTATGTTCAGATGGGAGGAGGAGGAGGGAGGATGGTGAGGGAGGCGAGGAGGTGGAGGAGGTTGACCCGAGTTGTGGGGTGGCTGGGTACTCTCTGCAGTGATACCACACTACCCTTGGCTGCAGTGGCTCATTGAACCTGCGAGGGCAGATGATGCATCTCAATCATATTTTCAACACATGACAATATTTTCTTATTGTACATGGCAATCCTTTGATTCTTGCATGTTGGAACCTTCGTGGAAGGCAAGCCCCTTCATCTTATTGAAGGAGTTTGGCACAGCCTATTACGCCGTGGCGGGGCAGGACTGCAACCTGTTTGACATTTTCGAGGCTTGCATGTCTGAGACAGCCGCTATGGCCGTGATCACCAAATTTTGGTAAGTTCTCTTATGAATCACTTGTCTTTAGTTTAGTTCATAGTTTATCATTGAATCCTCAACTCATGCCTTGTTCTGGTTGTGGTGCAGCAGCCTCTATAGAGTTCTTGGCGAGCACAAGGCCAGGCAGTAATGGTCTTACTTACATTTCAAAGAAAAGCTCGTTAGTTCGCGATTATGAGGCGTTAGGTTGCCGAATCTGCGATTACTACATCTACTGCTGACGAATGACAAAACTCAAGCACGAAGCAAAAGCTTACCATGAGCGAGGCAGTTCATGATGGTAACTATTACTAACTTTTCATTGTTTCAAGCGATCAACTATATGTTTTGTGCTCACATGTCATGCTTCAAAATTTACATAGGTTGTTCCTCGTTGGTGCTATGGAAGGCATGATGGATGGGCGTGTTTGGTGGATAGGTGGGTTGGTGATGATCACGAGTTTGTGCCAAAAGCATCAGGCCAGGCTATACATGGAAAAAGGCAGGACACAATGGAAAAGAACCGAGAACGAGGCTTCAAGGCCATGAAGGTATATCTATACATGATGCATTTGGTTCTACTTCCGTCATGTTCTTATGTATGGCTAACCATTTGACATTGCGGGAGGACAAGTTCGAGGCGCTCTAGGACATGGAGTTGAAGCTGGCCCCGGTAGATCGCAAGGGCCAGAGCGGCCTCATGACAGCACAAGTCTTACATCGAACTACTCGAAGTTGCATCCGGATGTTCACGTTCACAAATTCGCCAATCTCGGATCGTGATGGCCATCGATAGAATCCCGGCGTGTTTGATGGCGATCCTCCATCGATCTAAATACACATTTGAGCTACCAACGAGCCCGTTAGAAATGCAGGCGTTCACGACCTCCTTAGTCTGCATGTCTTGTAAGTACTTACCTTATCTTCTATCTCTCTTAGTTTATTTTCAGCATTGCCCTTGAAACAACCTCAATTTTGTAGGCATATCACGCCTAAAACATAGGCATATTGAGGTGCAGGAGTACCATGACGAGTGAAGGCAAACAATGATTACAACTATCAAGTGATGGCGGTTAGTTTGCCCTCTTAAAACCAAGCTCAAATTGCGTTCATTCATTTGACTTTCTAGTTTGCTTGTTTAACTAACATCCAGGCTATGTTGGCGTCTTGGACTAACACGAACCACCTCAAGTTGGACCCCACACCACCAGGAGAAGCCCCACATTCTTGAGGAATGGGGTGGCACTAAGTGATAGTCCGGTTAGTACATTTGCCTAACTAAACAAACTAGTTCTTATTCATTCAACACTATCATGTCATATTTACAGAATCTTCTCAAACATGTGAACCCAGTGGCTCGAATCACTCGTCGACCCCAATCACTCCGATCTGGCGGAGTGATGGTGAGTAGTCGTGATTCGCGGAGGTGGTGGCAGTGATGGTTTGGGAGGTGGACTTGGTGGTGAGTGGTTTGTGGTGGACTTGGTGGTGGTTGTGGTTTTGGAGGTGGACTTGGTGGTGAACTTGGCAGTCGATGATGATTAGTGCATCACATTATCATGCCTTTCATGTTCCAACTTTTATGATGTTCCATGTCTTGCACTTTTATATTTCATGAACTTTTACGTGTTGATGATCTTTAGATGATGAACTTGACTATGTTTAAATGGCGATGATGAACTTGGTATGTAGATGATGGTATCATATTTACGCACAATTCCATATTATTACCTTTGAAATGTTGTCAGATTGAAAAAAAGAAAACAGGAAAAACTATACCTATGGCAAAGCCTTGACATAGCTAAGCCAGGAGTTACGGGGCCGTCACGTGGCGGGCTATACCTCGGCAACCCGTCGGCATAGATACCATCTATCTTGGCAAGCTTTGCGTAGCATAGCTCTACCCTTGAGGAGAAGCGAGGGCGACACATAGCCGGGTATCTTGGCAGCTGGGCCGTCGGCATAATTCCACCTATGCCTCTGGCCAAACATCCGACATACAATACTGCATGGCATTCCACGAATCGCCGGCCTTTTGAAGGCACCGTAATTGCCGTGAACGAAAAATAATGTCGGCGACAAAACTATGCGGCAGGCTGGGCCACGGCCTTGACATCGCACCTATGCCAAGGGCTACTACCGACGGTCACGATACATCTACGTTGCCGTGATCTCGCCGACGAGGCTATGCGGTACATCGTGCATAGATCTATCAATGACGAAAAGGACCTATCTTAAGCAGCCCTGGGCCGTAGGCATAATCCAGCAATCTGGCGATCGTATAGCACACATTGGTTTGATCCTCTCATTAAGCCAAATTCTGTATGCGTGTCTTGGAACTAATGATCAATGGGTTAGAATTTTTTATTGTGGAAGAACATGGTGCCTCCTTTGTCTTTCGTTTTGTTGAAGTTCACCATCCGTCGGGGCTTATTGGGCGGTCGAAGCGGGTATATAAGCTTTGTCCACCTCTAGATGAAAACCATGAAGCAAACAATTAATACATGAATATTTTCTTTGCTCATAAGCCATACAATGAAGCTATGGGAAGAGTCATTGAGCACCACTTAAGAAGAATAAGCGTGACCAAAAATCAGTTTGTTTTCACGCTGGGAAATCGACCATGGAAGCCATTTTCTTGATACGACAACTTATGGAGAGATATGGGAAGCAAAAGACTTGCATATGGTGTTCATTGACTTGGAGAAGGCCTATGATAAGATGCCATGGAATGTCATGTGGTGGGCCTTGGAGAAAGCATAAAGTCGGTAAAGTACATTACCCTCATCAAGGACATCACGATAATCTTTGTGACAACTGTTTGAACAAGTGATGTAAACCTTTGATGACTTCCCGATTAAAGATAGGACTGCATCGAGTCGACTTTGAGCCCTTATCTTTTGCATTAGTGATAGATGAGGTCACAATATACAGGAGATATCCCATGGTGTATGCTCTTTGCGGATGATGTAGTGCTAGTTGGCGATGTAATTGAAGAGGAGGTAAATTGGAAGTTAGAGTTATGGAGACAAACCTTGGAATCGAAAGGTTTTAGGCTTAGTAGAACTAAAACCAGTACATGATGTGTGGTTTGATTACTACTAGGTGCGAGGAGGAGGAGGTTAGCCTTGATGGCCTTGTGGTACCTCGAAGGAAGGACCTTCGGTATTGGGGTCAATCTTGTAGGAGGATGGGGGTATTGATGAAGATGTGAACCATCGAATCAAGCGGATGGATGAAGTGGCGTAAGCTTACGGCATTCTGTGTGAGAAAGTGCCACAAAAGCTAAAAAGCAAGTTCTACACAGGCGGTGGTTCGACCCAATGTTGTATAATGTTGAGTGTTGTGACTAAAAGCGACATATTCAGCGATTAGATGTGGCGGAGATGCATATGTTGAGATGGATGTGGCCACGAGGAAGGATCGTCGGAATGATGATATCTGAGATAGAGTTGAGGTAGCACCAATTGATGACTTGTCAACATCGTCTAAGATGGTTTAGGCATATTCAGCATGAGCCTCGAAGCTCGATGCATAGCAGACGGCTAAAGTCACGAGAATGACAAGAGAGGCGAAGTGAAGAATTTGACATGGGAGGTCCATTAAGAGAGACACAGAGAGTTGGAGTATCACCAAAGAGCTAGCTATGGGCGAAGTGCGTGGAGCTTGCTATCCATGCGCGAGCCATGAGTTGGTTCGAGATCTTATGGGTTTCACCTCTAGCCTACCCCAACTTGTTTGGGACTAAAACTTTGTTGTTGTTGTTGTTGTTGTTGTTGTTGTTGTTGTTGTTGTTGTTGTTGTTTTTTGTTGTTGTGCTCTTCTTTGACATCATGGGTGAACCATCATATACAACCGGACTAAATGCGTGATGTTCTTTATATTTTATTTTAAATCTAAATAGTTTAGCTTTTGTGGATGATTGTAGTGTCTTCTTTGCCTCTTATTTTAGTAATTAATATGATAAATTTTGCATTGCTTGGGATGTCCACGGCTCTTTTTATGTATATACATGCCTTTGTCTAGCTATATGTTCCATTTTGTGAGAATATATTCCAGTTTACAAGTATTGCGAATTAATGATGAGCACATAGCGTTTGTGGTCGGTTTGTTCAGATCTAATGTAGTCAATATAGTCAGATCAACATTCATGTTCTTTAAGCTCAAAGTGAAGTATTTCAGCGTGGATTTCTCGGAAGCCGGTGGTCCGTTGCCTACAGATGAGAATGCATGCGGATGCTACAATTGGTAATCTTGGTCATACCATTCTTGTTCACATGGCTTAGTAGTGGTTGGTTTTCTCTTGTGCTTGTGGAAACTTATCAAGCTCGAATATAGCTGGTTTACATTATGTTGTTTTGTTGAAATTGTTGTTCAGAGAAATCGAGACAAGAGAAATAATGGGTGTGGTACAAAACAACATAAGACAATCTTTTATAGTTCGATGAAGTACACTTTATCTTGCATCTATAAATTCAAGTTGTTAGCCGCTTTTTGAAATGAATCTCTCTTGCTCTGAATGGAAAAGAGTGATTTGTCTTTGACAATTGTGTGATTTAAACCAACCTCATAATTTGATTATAATGAGGCACCGATTTTTCTTCTCGTTTTGAGACAGCTCATGACAATGATAGAAAATCATGCTGATTTTTTACGGATAAGGCTGGCTTGGGCTAAAATTGCCTCTTAATACTACTTTTTAGAACAAAACTTCAAGATGAGCGACTTTGAATTAACAAAGCCATCAACCAGCTAGGAATTACTACATCATATTGATTCATAACAAAAAAGAAAACAATGATAATGAAAATAGCGGATACAACATGATGCCAAAACATCATCAACACTTCACCAAACAACAAGCACATGATATAAACACTAAGAAGCTAGCTTGATGTTGATGGAGCCCATCGGCGTGCTTCTAAGCGCGTAGCATAAGCACACTTCAATTGGAGAGACCACCCAGCGATGATGGACCATACCTTATCTACCCTAAAGGTGAACATTGTCACCATACCTACCTTCTCCAATTCTAAAGGGACCCTTGCCGCTTTGGGTTGAGCGATGTCGGACTATTGAAAGTTGGAAGCTCACTCTAGATCAAAGATCGATAATGATTTGGAGCCCCATGAGAAATTCTCAGCACTGATAAACACCTTGTAAAAGATCATCGACCAAAGCCACGACAAAGCTCATTCATCTACCGACTAAAAACAAAGCTGCTATTGGTGAGCTCGCTGAAGAAACATACATCGGAGGAGTTGAAACAACGATCTTGAGAGAGAATATCGAGCCGTGGTTATTGGCACCATGTCCATATCACGACCAAGATCGACCCTATCCTAAAAGGAACTCAAAGGTCCTGAGATGAGCGCATCTTGAAGCGCTTTACAAGGTGGATATCATTACATGAACATTACATAAGATGGGGATACATACATAAGGCATACAATGTCACTGCAGATACATCATCATCTTACAAGAGATCAACATCCACTATGGAACACAAGCGAAACTCAACGACATCCACCTGCTAGCCCGGGCTGCCACTGAACCTATCCCTGATCGAAGAAGAGCGGAAGAAGAACTCAAAACAAGTAAACATCGCTCTCACGTCATGATCATCGCTAAACACACTACCGCAACTGTTGTTGTAGTAATCTATAAACCACGGACTCAACAATCCATTACCAGGTATCAAGACTAGCAAAGCAAAGGGAAAGGAAGGGTAAAGTGGTGAGTTGCAGCAGCGACTAAGCATGATATAGTGGCTAACGCAAATAAGGCGAGAAGAGAAGCAAAGAGCAGTCGTCGACTAGCAATGATCAGAAGTGATCGACTCCTGCCGTCAGGATATTCAACCCTCCCGGGAAGACCCAGTTGATCTCAAGGAATCCTGGTTTACAAGACATTTAAACAATGGTAAAACAAGACCAGCAAAGCCGCGATGCGCCGACAATCCCGATAATTGCACATATCTGGTTCTAGGGCAACACCGGATAAAAGCGTCTGGTACAGCGTAACCCAAGTTGCAAGGGATGGTCCCACGGTGGTCTAGTTTGGACCAACACTTAGACAAGCATTGGCCGGGGCTATAATAAAGATGACCTTTGTATTAATTACTCCCAAGGGAAAAATCGTGGTGGTGAGGCAAATGGTAAAACCAAGGTTGGGCCTTCTTTGGAGGTTTTATTCAAAGCGAACTGTCAAGGGGTCCCATAAATCACCCGACCATTAGGAGCATAAAATCCGGGAACATAACACGGTATGGCGGAAACTAGTAGTGAGTGGAACAAAACACCAGGCATAAGGCGAGCCTTCCACCTTTACCAAGTATATAGATGCATTAATAATATAAGAGATATTGTGATATCCCAACAAAATCCTGTCCACCATGGAGCAATCTTCAACTACTGCAACTAACAACACTATAAGAGGCTGAGCAAAGCGGTAACATAATGACGGTTTGCTAGGAAGGTGTCAAGGTTAGAGTTCATGGCAATTTGGAAGCTTGAAGAGCAAATGATAAATGCAGACATAGCGATAGAATGAAGCAACTAGCATAGCAATGATAGTAGTGAGATCGAGTGGCGGTCATCTTGCACAAATCCGCTAGGAAGAAGCAGTCCATGAAGAAGATGAAGCCACGAAGATGAACCAAGCGTGAGCGCGCATCCTCACGATGCATAGCGCAATGAGAACTATCGAGAAGAAGCACACAACATAGTAAAACACCACACATAGACAAGACATGATGCACAACGCATGATGCATGAAAGCTACATGAAGCTACTCATGGCAAGGGCAATCTGAAACAAAGAACAACACATCAAGGCAAGTTTAAATGAAGGCGGAAGCAACATATAACAATTCAGTAAGTCCTCATATGCAAATTTAGAAATTGGTTCAGAACTGAATAAACCTTATGTTCAAGTTTTAAACAGCAAGTTAAGATACCAAGAGAATCTACGAAAATCTAGTCAAGTTACATATAAAGTTCATATAATTGAACTCTGACCTAGAATCTGAGCAAAACAAGTTAAGCATGGCATTGATGCAAAATGCACCCAAACATCAACAAACACCTCAAAACAAGGATGCAACATGATAATATGAAACTACATGCAAATCAAGCAAGTTTCATATAAAGCACCTCAAGCGGAGCAATGGTTCAACACACACACACTATACAAGATATGACAACAATCTCCAAAACAACAAGTAGGCATATTGCAAACTTCAAAACAATATGCTACAGCACCCCAACGTAAAACGGCATGGGCATGAAGTCTGGTAAAGCATAACAAAACATGAACGAGCTATCTCCGAAATCACTAGAACATGCTCAAAGGACATGGGAAGATTGCAAATATTATGATTTGAGACTTAGCGAATTAACATCGAGGTTGCAATGTTTAGAGCTATCAAACAACATGTTCTGAGGAACTTATCAGGCAAACAAAGGCATGGCATGAATCTACTAAATGCATAGAACAAAAGTCCATTCTTGACCAAGGCGAAAGGATCCGAAGATATGATGGCACCCATGTGAACATGGCAAAGATATGATTCATACATGGCAGAACAACAATAAGTAAGCATGTTGGTGAGCTTGAACCACTCACCCAGAGCAATACATGGCATAGCAAGGCAACCAATAAGAAGACATGTTTGAGAAGCTAAGAATGGCAAAACAAGTTCATAGGGTACATGTATCACTAGCAAAACACATGGCAAAGCCTTCATGTTAGCAGGCAACAACATTATTTAAACTTGAACAAGATAACAACATGTTACAGCATCTGTAAATGCAACGAGGCATGAATGGATAGATAAAGACATATAACAAAACATCCTTAGTGAACATCTCCAGGATTATGCATAGAATGACTAGTAGCAATGAGTTTACATAGCAACAAATAAAGCAGAATCGATCGAGAAAGCAACAGCAGTAGTACACTACTTAACAAGCTTGATACTTTCGAGACACAACTCAAAAAAAATACATGGATTGAACCTATGGAAAGATGGCATGGCATAGATCAAAACACATGTAGACATCAACCTCATAGGATGCACACATCAAACATGGCAAAAATGACAAATGAGCAAGTTATAACAGTTGATTAACATCAACTAGCACTCTTTGCGATGAGTGGGCATGAAGATGGACTCAAATGAACATGATGCAATGGAATGAAATGAAGTACTCGTCAGGAAGAGCGATTTGACATATTATATACAAGCTGGAGCCACATACACATAGATACAGCTATCAAAGTTGCCTATGATGCTTTGAAATTCAGAGACAGTTGAGAAAAATATTATTTATTTAATTCTTCTTCATCTTCTTCTTATTTTATTTATTACAACAACAAATTTATTATTTATTTAATGCCTTCTTTTCTTCTTCTTTTATTTATTTATTTATTTTCTTCTATTCTTCTTCCTTCTTTATTATCTTTTATTTATTTATTTATTCTTCTCATTATTATTGTTATTTTATTTTATTCTTTTTCTTCTTCATTTATTTATTTATTTATTTATTTATTTCTTTTATTTATTGTTTGTTATTCTTTTATTTATTCTTTATTATTCCTTATATGTTATCTTCCTTTATTTATTTATTCTTTATTCTTTATTTATTTATTTATTATCATTATTTATTTATTTATTTATTCTTTATTGTTCTTTTATTCTTTATTTATTTTATTTATTTCTTCTATTTATTTATCCTTATTTTCATCTATCCTCTTTATTTACTTGTTGATTTATTTATCATCTTTTGCTGTTTATTTTCATCATTATTTATTATTTCTTCTTTATTTGTTATTTATTCTTTATTTATTTATTTATTTATTTTGCTTTATTTATTTATTTATTTATTTCCTTTATTTATCATCATCATCATCATCATCTCCTTTTATTTAATCTTCTTCTTCTTCTTCTTGTTTTCTAGTTTTTTTTGTATGAATTTTTCTTTTCCTTTATATTTATTTTCTTCTATTTATTTTGAGTAGTTTTCATCTAGTTTGCCAAAATTCAACATTTTAGAGTTCATTTTGTAGTGATTTGGTTCATGGTCATTTTTAACTTGATTGAAAAAACAAATATTTTTTTCTTTTCTGCTTTATTTTTCTTCTATTTATTCTAGTTTTCTTTTTACTATATTTATTTTCTTCTATTTATTTGAGTAGTTTTTTTATTTTGTTTTTTTCTTTTCTTTATAGTTTTCTTCTTTTCTTACATATGTTTTCTTCTATATTTTCTTTTCACAAAACTTGATGGTCAAAGTGTGGAGTTATAACTTAAAAAAGAAATGTCAGCGTCACGATTAGTTTTCTATATAGGAAGAAATCGGAGTTGTAATAAGTTATTAAAAATAAAAGAATTGTCAATCGTTAATTTGCTTCAAGCCTTCCGGAATAGTCTAAGCTGCACTGTAGCTCATGATCTACATTCACAGAGGCAGAAGCTAAACAACATTGATCCTCTTCTTCATAAATCTACTGCGGGGCTTATAAACGCTCCTAGTCCTCTCACTTCAGGTTAAAAACAACTGCCATAACCTCATTATTACGGTTGGTGATGCGAACCGTGCTAAATAGTGATAGTGGGGCCATATGCTGACGCGGTGAACTGACCTCTTTAGTACGGTTAATGGCATGGGCGGTACTAATTATGAACCGTGTATTGATCGCGCCCGCGAACCGGCACATTTATGGTGCGGCAAATTCAACGGCACTATGGCTTCACATTTGACCTTTTCTACTAGTGGTCCCTTTGGTCGGCCGTCGTACAAAGTCAAAGGCTAGATCTAAATGTGTCGACCGCTCGAATTTAGCGGGAATGGGCCTAAAGTATGATACCGGGCGTCATCGGCCCCTCATACATCGGGGTGGTGTTGTGGCATGTCCGAAGAGGTGGCAGCGTCTCAAGGCGTGCCCCCCTCATGGGCCAGCCGCCCGCCAGCACACTGAGAAGCAGACCTTCAGGTCTACGGAGGGATGTAGCTTTGGATTGGCGGATGTTGCTCGAGGTGTTCCTCATCGGACCCCTCCCCTTCACTCACGTGGGACTAAGCTACCCGCCCCCCACCCCACCATCGATGGCCCCTCCTTCACTCACTGCAGACTAAGCTCCGGATCGAGCCACACTTGAGGTGGCAGCCATGGTGGCTCCCATATGACAGGCCACGGCCTTGGTGAAAAGGCTTTTCGATTCGGCGCCTCCCTCCCCTCCTCATGTGTGTGGATTCAAGGGAGGAGGCGGCGATTAAAAAAAATCTATATAATTATAATACATAAAAAATTAAAAAGGAAAAAATATAACTATAAAAAAATCTGTATGAAATAAAAAAGGATATACATAACTATAAAAACATTAAAAATTATATAAAATAAGAAAAGGAAAAATAAAAATATGCCCAGGCTTAGGCTGTAGCATCTGAGTGCTCTGGATCGGTGATGTGGCTAATAAAATATATACCTCGGCTAAGCCGTCGGCATAGGTGCCGTAAGCGTCCTCATCTATGCCACGACTTGGCCGTCGGCAAATCCACCTTATCCTTAGCTCGACCCCTCCACTCATTCTCTCCCGACCCGACACCATGCCTGACCAGGCACGTCTTGCCACCACCGACTGCGCGCACACCCTCCCTGCCGCCTCCCTCCCACTGCCCCTACGCGCCACACTTTTTACTTACCGCCTCCACCTCCACACGTGCCATACCCACTAGTAGAAAAAGGTCAAGCGTGAAGCACATTAGTGCGGTTTGATTTTGGCCCAGTACTAATGGTACCATTAGTGCGGTTCAAGCAGTTGCATTAATGCGGTTAGTGTTGAACCTTTAGTGCAGTTCATGGCAGAACCGGTACTAAAGGGTAATTAAGAAGGTGGCGGTCGAGCGAGGCCCGATCACCGCTAGTACGGTTCGTGGTAGTGGCCGTGAGTTCATATCTCCATCGGATACGGTTTCGTGCTGAATTTTTGATATAATAGACATTTTTCGACATCGTTTGCAAAAATTATAGCCGTTTAACATTTCCCTACACTTTTAGTGCGGTTTGTGTTCAAACGGTACTATCGTCGATTGCTAATGCGGTTCATGCCGCGGGCAATTTCGTGACCTATAAAAGAAAAAAAACGACTATTAAATTATTAGAATCCTCAAATTCCAAAGGAAAAAGATATATAATCAAATAATTTCAGTTTTTTAAAAAATTGGATTAAATCTGGTCAAAGTACTTATTCAAAGTAATAATGTTACTACATAATTATTCAAGAATATTAGTGTTACTAAATAATTATTTCAATTTTTTGAATTTTGGTCAAATCTAGTCAAACTATGAACTTATTCAAGAAATATTAAGCGTTACAAAATAATTACTGTTTTTTTAGAATAATAGTTTCAAACTCAAGCGGTGAAATGTGACTTCATGCTCAAGCTAAACTCACGGGGTTAATAGGATTAACATCTTACTATTATCGAGAAGCAACAAGTCGAGACTGGAAGCGAAGGAGAATAGAACCCGAAATTAAGCGTGCTAGGGGCTAGAAGTGATGAGAGGGATGGGTGACGGTCGGAGATTAGATGATTTGGAATGAGTGATCCACACTTGACAAGTTAAGAGAGGGATAGAGACTAAATCATCAAATAATTCAGAAAAATTAAAAATCGAAAAATCAAAAAAATCCAAAATTTTCAAAAAAATTCAAAAAAACCTTTAGTGGGTTGGTAACACCAACATACTAAAATCCCCTCTGAAGCAGCTCACGCCACGTGGGCACTTTGCGTCGGTTCGTTGAAGACCACCTTTAGTGGGTTATGGAACCCGCACTAAAACCTCTGAACCAGCGCTAAGCTCCTTTTTCTAGTGGCCCCGCCTCCCACCCGCCGTCGTCTCTCCACCCCGTCGCCTGGCCTTCTCCGGCCCAGCCCGGCCTCCCCGACCAGCCTGCCTGGCCTCCCAAACCCGCGCTGCTCCTGTGAGGATCGCATGACTCGTCGGCCCGTCCCTCCCATCCTGACCGCCGCCTCATCATCCCTCCGCGCCTTACCTTATCCTCTCGGTGAGCTACAATTTTTGCATTTTTGCTCTTGTTGGATGGATGAAAGAATGCATGGATGGATGTTGGATGTTAGATTGTTAGGTTAGATGTTAGATGTTAGGTTTTGAGGTTGATATATAAGTGAATGTTGGATGTTAGGATGTTGGGTTGTTGGGTTGCATTATTTTATCATGATGATCTTGTCATTTTGAGATGTGCTCCAAAATTGGTATAAGATGAGTGGTTATTTATCATGATGATCTTGTCGAAAAAATTGAACCGGACAAATTTGACACTTGATAAATTTTTCATAGTTTTAAGTGTCGATGTTAATGTTAAGTAGCTATATGGTGTCTGCTTACAGGTATGATATGATGAGTGGTTATTTAATCATGATGATCTTGCTAAAAAAATTGAAGAAGGACAAATTGACACTTGACAAAACATGATTTTTGTCATAGTTAAAAAGTATCAATGTAGCAATGTGATGACCTATTTTTTTCACTTTCGGTGTAATTACAGGAGTTTGTGGTGTTCCATCTTCGTGGAGTGATTATCGATGTTGGAGGTGTTGGTCCACGATGCGTCCCTCTCCTTTGATCGACTAGATCGGAGGTGTAACAATTCCATGACCTCGTCTTTTCTTCCATGTCACTAGATTAAATTTTCACATCAAGTGTCTTCAGTCTCCCACTCGAAAGGTTGCATCGATAAATGCATTCAATTATTTTATCAAATAATCTTCAGTTGTCCGAGCTTTCACAGCAGCCGAGGATGTGTAGATTGAGTCGTTGTTCATGCTCTACCCCATTACAGAGGGAGCGGGATTTGGTAGGCGCTCCACCAGTTATTCTCGGATGCACATTCTCGGCATTTTGCCAAGGCGTGTATTCGGAGAACAGTGAGAGTCTTTGGCAGCAGAATGAAGGTGAAACATGAATAACGTACTCAATCTACATTCTGGGTAATAAGACCCATCTTTACCTATTAAGTTAGGTGGATAAAATATCGTTTCTCAACCTTGTAAAAATAAAATATTAATGGAGGTAATTTAAATGAATCCTTAATTTTGTTGTGGCTGATAATGAGAGATGGCGATAATGGTTGGATGTCTAGTGGGTTTTCCGTGGAATCAAGTAACAACAGAGTGGGTCGAGAAAAGCTGATGTGTTTTGAAAGAGATATTCCGTGAGTCAATGAGGATGTTGCGAGAATGCCCGTGTGTGCAAATGTGAGGCGTATCCAGGAGATAAGAGTGAGATGACTAAGCACCTTATGCGAATGGATTTTAACTTTAATATGCCGATAAACTTTGCCCAAGTGACCGTAGTCTGAAGATGTGATACAACAACGTCGCTTCGTTATGAGGGCGATGGGGTTAGGACATGCTAGATGATGTCTTTGCTGCTGACCAACACCTCCATCACATTGTGAATGAACGGAGGAGGAGAAATAAAATTGCAAAATCATGGCCTCGTCGAAAAAACCTCTCTATGAGGTGCCAAGCTATCTGTGATGGATGCCATCTATGAGTGATGGCGATCAAGAGTGAAATCTGGTACATAGCGAAGTTGTAAAGCATTTACGGGAGTATGGGCTTTGACTGCTGAGAACCATGATTTTAAAAACCGTGTCTTTCTGAAGAAAATCATGAAGCTCTCCATGGACTATAAGAAAATACATATTTGTCAAAGAATTGCCTTTTGTTTAAGCATGAGTATCACGGATGACAACTCTGTGGAAGTCGGTTCCTCTCGGTATATTGAATTAGTCGATAAGCATGGTGAAGCAGCACCTAAAAATCCTGTGAGGTTCTTGATATCTTGATTTTATAAAAAATGCGCGCCTTTCATCATGAAAATGCATAAAATGATGAAGTGACAAGGAAGGAAAAAGTACAATCGAAAAAATGTACATCCATCGGGTGAAGCATGGAAGTCATTAGATATATTATGCGGAGGAAGCATGAGGCTGAATGTCAGTGCTATATGGGTGATGGGTTTAATCCATATGGTATGTCGTCTAATCCATACAGTTGCTGGCCCGTATTTGTTATTGGCTCAATCTCCTCTCGGTGCCATAATACAGCGAGACCATGTTCCTCTTGCTTATAATTCAGGGGCTGAATATCCGGGAAGAATTTGAGTGTGTTTATGTAGCCATTGGTGGATGATTTGCACCATTCTTGGTACTTCCGAGTTGACATCTGCCGAACATCTGGAAAAATTTCTTGATGAAAGTTTGTCTGATGTTGCATGCATGACTTTCCGGCTGCCTGTTCTGCGGATGGTGTACAAGTGGAAAGATGCCTTGCCTAGTGTGCATCTGAGCCTTGATTTTTCATTTGGGCAAAGAAGGTGGCAAGTATGTTGCCTTTGACGCATCGACAGTTTCCTCCTCGAGACCATCCGATAGGAAGACAAAGAAGAACTTCACAAAGGCAAAGTTCTCCATGAAGTGTGAGATTCCAACGTTTTACAGTGCGGATGTGCTTGCTCGGTTGAAAGCTCTTAAGCCCTACCGTGAAGGAAAAGGCGCAAAGAAAAGCCACATCATGTGCGAGGTGAAAGCGAAGGAAAGGTAAAGGGAAAAAATGTTTTGAAGGATATGGTGAGGCCTGCAAGCTGGACTCCACCCCCTTCAAAGCTTCCTATTTTAAGGACCTCAAACTTCCATACAACATCGGCGTGATGAAAAGAATGTAAATGGGAGTCCCTTTTGTACGATCCTTAACATTCTGATAAGACAAAGGATAATGTTAATGCTAAAGTCGATCGACATGTAATATTTGTGATGACCACGTCTTCACATGCGGCCTCCACGAGCGATGAAAATCTTGGTTCAAAGCCGGATCTTGACTTAGCAAAGAGGATCATAATGGAGGCATTCAAGTGGAAATGCGTCATGAAGTTCAGCGATGGTTGTCGTAGAATATAAGTAAGGGTCAATCTTTCAGCAGGCGGTGATTGGGCTCAAAAGTCATGACTATCATATGGATTGGCCGGATTATGCGGTGATAATTAAAACTATGTTCTGGCGTGTCAACGTGTGCTTGCAGTTAAGCCATTTCTTCCATGCTAAAGTATGTCCCAAGAAGATAAAAAATGCATAAGAAGCGCGGAGTTGATATGCAAGCTAGAAGATCTTCGAACTTATTTACTCGATGGCATCTCATTTTTACCTCATGAGCAGGTATTGTTGAAGGCCACAGCAAAATGATTGACTTTATGAAATTATCCTAAAAGGTTTGGAAAGTTATCCTAAAGGGTTGGGATTGTGAAGTGTTGCTTTGGTATCGATAAATGATAATTACAACATAAACCCTCATGAAGAGTGTTCTTTCAAGAGAACGATGTGTGGTCCTAAACAAGAGGATGATGACTTGGTGATGTTGACAGACTAAGCAAGCCTGTGATTGATGGGATTGATGGTGATTTGTGAATCAAAGACATAATTATGCTTGAAAAGTTAAATGAAACGCTAACTTGTTGATGAGGAAGGCCTCCACATTGAGACAAGAAGATATGTGGGATGTGATGATGTCGGACAGTCGACAAATAGATTACAATAGTGATGATTCATGGTTCTAAATGTAGTTCTTTTAATGAGTCATTACAATAGTATATGTAATGTATCTTGTGTGTTACTTTCTGTATGCTTATTTTTAATCCTTACTATTTATTCTTCTCTTCTGGGTTTGCTAATCTGGGCAGAGTCCATGGCCTGGTTCCTCAATAAACTCAAGGGACTTGCCTGGAGTAGATGATCCCAAGGTTCCCTCAGCTCTGTGAGGATGGCACCTCACAGGGAGGTGGAGGGTTGGGAGGAGACCCTAGAGGAGGAGGGGTGGGGAGGCTCCTAGAGGAGGAGGGTGGGGAGGAGGCATCCGGGCCAAAACTGCAGGCGTGTCTGATCTGGGAGGTCTTGATGCCCTCCTATCTTGAAAGCAACTTCCAGTCCGAGGAGGAGTATGTTCAGATGGGAGGAGGAGGAGGGAGGATGGTGAGGGAGGCGAGGAGGTGGAGGAGGTTGACCCGAGTTGTGGGGTGGCTGGGTACTCTCTGCAGTGATACCACACTACCCTTGGCTGCAGTGGCTCATTGAACCTGCGAGGGCAGATGATGCATCTCAATCATATTTTCAACACATGACAATATTTTCTTATTGTACATGGCAATCCTTTGATTCTTGCATGTTGGAACCTTCGTGGAAGGCAAGCCCCTTCATCTTATTGAAGGAGTTTGGCACAGCCTATTACGCCGTGGCGGGGCAGGACTGCAACCTGTTTGACATTTTCGAGGCTTGCATGTCTGAGACAGCCGCTATGGCCGTGATCACCAAATTTTGGTAAGTTCTCTTATGAATCACTTGTCTTTAGTTTAGTTCATAGTTTATCATTGAATCCTCAACTCATGCCTTGTTCTGGTTGTGGTGCAGCAGCCTCTATAGAGTTCTTGGCGAGCACAAGGCCAGGCAGTAATGGTCTTACTTACATTTCAAAGAAAAGCTCGTTAGTTCGCGATTATGAGGCGTTAGGTTGCCGAATCTGCGATTACTACATCTACTGCTGACGAATGACAAAACTCAAGCACGAAGCAAAAGCTTACCATGAGCGAGGCAGTTCATGATGGTAACTATTACTAACTTTTCATTGTTTCAAGCGATCAACTATATGTTTTGTGCTCACATGTCATGCTTCAAAATTTACATAGGTTGTTCCTCGTTGGTGCTATGGAAGGCATGATGGATGGGCGTGTTTGGTGGATAGGTGGGTTGGTGATGATCACGAGTTTGTGCCAAAAGCATCAGGCCAGGCTATACATGGAAAAAGGCAGGACACAATGGAAAAGAACCGAGAACGAGGCTTCAAGGCCATGAAGGTATATCTATACATGATGCATTTGGTTCTACTTCCGTCATGTTCTTATGTATGGCTAACCATTTGACATTGCGGGAGGACAAGTTCGAGGCGCTCTAGGACATGGAGTTGAAGCTGGCCCCGGTAGATCGCAAGGGCCAGAGCGGCCTCATGACAGCACAAGTCTTACATCGAACTACTCGAAGTTGCATCCGGATGTTCACGTTCACAAATTCGCCAATCTCGGATCGTGATGGCCATCGATAGAATCCCGGCGTGTTTGATGGCGATCCTCCATCGATCTAAATACACATTTGAGCTACCAACGAGCCCGTTAGAAATGCAGGCGTTCACGACCTCCTTAGTCTGCATGTCTTGTAAGTACTTACCTTATCTTCTATCTCTCTTAGTTTATTTTCAGCATTGCCCTTGAAACAACCTCAATTTTGTAGGCATATCACGCCTAAAACATAGGCATATTGAGGTGCAGGAGTACCATGACGAGTGAAGGCAAACAATGATTACAACTATCAAGTGATGGCGGTTAGTTTGCCCTCTTAAAACCAAGCTCAAATTGCGTTCATTCATTTGACTTTCTAGTTTGCTTGTTTAACTAACATCCAGGCTATGTTGGCGTCTTGGACTAACACGAACCACCTCAAGTTGGACCCCACACCACCAGGAGAAGCCCCACATTCTTGAGGAATGGGGTGGCACTAAGTGATAGTCCGGTTAGTACATTTGCCTAACTAAACAAACTAGTTCTTATTCATTCAACACTATCATGTCATATTTACAGAATCTTCTCAAACATGTGAACCCAGTGGCTCGAATCACTCGTCGACCCCAATCACTCCGATCTGGCGGAGTGATGGTGAGTAGTCGTGATTCGCGGAGGTGGTGGCAGTGATGGTTTGGGAGGTGGACTTGGTGGTGAGTGGTTTGTGGTGGACTTGGTGGTGGTTGTGGTTTTGGAGGTGGACTTGGTGGTGAACTTGGCAGTCGATGATGATTAGTGCATCACATTATCATGCCTTTCATGTTCCAACTTTTATGATGTTCCATGTCTTGCACTTTTATATTTCATGAACTTTTACGTGTTGATGATCTTTAGATGATGAACTTGACTATGTTTAAATGGCGATGATGAACTTGGTATGTAGATGATGGTATCATATTTACGCACAATTCCATATTATTACCTTTGAAATGTTGTCAGATTGAAAAAAAGAAAACAGGAAAAACTATACCTATGGCAAAGCCTTGACATAGCTAAGCCAGGAGTTACGGGGCCGTCACGTGGCGGGCTATACCTCGGCAACCCGTCGGCATAGATACCATCTATCTTGGCAAGCTTTGCGTAGCATAGCTCTACCCTTGAGGAGAAGCGAGGGCGACACATAGCCGGGTATCTTGGCAGCTGGGCCGTCGGCATAATTCCACCTATGCCTCTGGCCAAACATCCGACATACAATACTGCATGGCATTCCACGAATCGCCGGCCTTTTGAAGGCACCGTAATTGCCGTGAACGAAAAATAATGTCGGCGACAAAACTATGCGGCAGGCTGGGCCACGGCCTTGACATCGCACCTATGCCAAGGGCTACTACCGACGGTCACGATACATCTACGTTGCCGTGATCTCGCCGACGAGGCTATGCGGTACATCGTGCATAGATCTATCAATGACGAAAAGGACCTATCTTAAGCAGCCCTGGGCCGTAGGCATAATCCAGCAATCTGGCGATCGTATAGCACACATTGGTTTGATCCTCTCATTAAGCCAAATTCTGTATGCGTGTCTTGGAACTAATGATCAATGGGTTAGAATTTTTTATTGTGGAAGAACATGGTGCCTCCTTTGTCTTTCGTTTTGTTGAAGTTCACCATCCGTCGGGGCTTATTGGGCGGTCGAAGCGGGTATATAAGCTTTGTCCACCTCTAGATGAAAACCATGAAGCAAACAATTAATACATGAATATTTTCTTTGCTCATAAGCCATACAATGAAGCTATGGGAAGAGTCATTGAGCACCACTTAAGAAGAATAAGCGTGACCAAAAATCAGTTTGTTTTCACGCTGGGAAATCGACCATGGAAGCCATTTTCTTGATACGACAACTTATGGAGAGATATGGGAAGCAAAAGACTTGCATATGGTGTTCATTGACTTGGAGAAGGCCTATGATAAGATGCCATGGAATGTCATGTGGTGGGCCTTGGAGAAAGCATAAAGTCGGTAAAGTACATTACCCTCATCAAGGACATCACGATAATCTTTGTGACAACTGTTTGAACAAGTGATGTAAACCTTTGATGACTTCCCGATTAAAGATAGGACTGCATCGAGTCGACTTTGAGCCCTTATCTTTTGCATTAGTGATAGATGAGGTCACAATATACAGGAGATATCCCATGGTGTATGCTCTTTGCGGATGATGTAGTGCTAGTTGGCGATGTAATTGAAGAGGAGGTAAATTGGAAGTTAGAGTTATGGAGACAAACCTTGGAATCGAAAGGTTTTAGGCTTAGTAGAACTAAAACCAGTACATGATGTGTGGTTTGATTACTACTAGGTGCGAGGAGGAGGAGGTTAGCCTTGATGGCCTTGTGGTACCTCGAAGGAAGGACCTTCGGTATTGGGGTCAATCTTGTAGGAGGATGGGGGTATTGATGAAGATGTGAACCATCGAATCAAGCGGATGGATGAAGTGGCGTAAGCTTACGGCATTCTGTGTGAGAAAGTGCCACAAAAGCTAAAAAGCAAGTTCTACACAGGCGGTGGTTCGACCCAATGTTGTATAATGTTGAGTGTTGTGACTAAAAGCGACATATTCAGCGATTAGATGTGGCGGAGATGCATATGTTGAGATGGATGTGGCCACGAGGAAGGATCGTCGGAATGATGATATCTGAGATAGAGTTGAGGTAGCACCAATTGATGACTTGTCAACATCGTCTAAGATGGTTTAGGCATATTCAGCATGAGCCTCGAAGCTCGATGCATAGCAGACGGCTAAAGTCACGAGAATGACAAGAGAGGCGAAGTGAAGAATTTGACATGGGAGGTCCATTAAGAGAGACACAGAGAGTTGGAGTATCACCAAAGAGCTAGCTATGGGCGAAGTGCGTGGAGCTTGCTATCCATGCGCGAGCCATGAGTTGGTTCGAGATCTTATGGGTTTCACCTCTAGCCTACCCCAACTTGTTTGGGACTAAAACTTTGTTGTTGTTGTTGTTGTTGTTGTTGTTGTTGTTGTTGTTGTTGTTGTTGTTTTTTGTTGTTGTGCTCTTCTTTGACATCATGGGTGAACCATCATATACAACCGGACTAAATGCGTGATGTTCTTTATATTTTATTTTAAATCTAAATAGTTTAGCTTTTGTGGATGATTGTAGTGTCTTCTTTGCCTCTTATTTTAGTAATTAATATGATAAATTTTGCATTGCTTGGGATGTCCACGGCTCTTTTTATGTATATACATGCCTTTGTCTAGCTATATGTTCCATTTTGTGAGAATATATTCCAGTTTACAAGTATTGCGAATTAATGATGAGCACATAGCGTTTGTGGTCGGTTTGTTCAGATCTAATGTAGTCAATATAGTCAGATCAACATTCATGTTCTTTAAGCTCAAAGTGAAGTATTTCAGCGTGGATTTCTCGGAAGCCGGTGGTCCGTTGCCTACAGATGAGAATGCATGCGGATGCTACAATTGGTAATCTTGGTCATACCATTCTTGTTCACATGGCTTAGTAGTGGTTGGTTTTCTCTTGTGCTTGTGGAAACTTATCAAGCTCGAATATAGCTGGTTTACATTATGTTGTTTTGTTGAAATTGTTGTTCAGAGAAATCGAGACAAGAGAAATAATGGGTGTGGTACAAAACAACATAAGACAATCTTTTATAGTTCGATGAAGTACACTTTATCTTGCATCTATAAATTCAAGTTGTTAGCCGCTTTTTGAAATGAATCTCTCTTGCTCTGAATGGAAAAGAGTGATTTGTCTTTGACAATTGTGTGATTTAAACCAACCTCATAATTTGATTATAATGAGGCACCGATTTTTCTTCTCGTTTTGAGACAGCTCATGACAATGATAGAAAATCATGCTGATTTTTTACGGATAAGGCTGGCTTGGGCTAAAATTGCCTCTTAATACTACTTTTTAGAACAAAACTTCAAGATGAGCGACTTTGAATTAACAAAGCCATCAACCAGCTAGGAATTACTACATCATATTGATTCATAACAAAAAAGAAAACAATGATAATGAAAATAGCGGATACAACATGATGCCAAAACATCATCAACACTTCACCAAACAACAAGCACATGATATAAACACTAAGAAGCTAGCTTGATGTTGATGGAGCCCATCGGCGTGCTTCTAAGCGCGTAGCATAAGCACACTTCAATTGGAGAGACCACCCAGCGATGATGGACCATACCTTATCTACCCTAAAGGTGAACATTGTCACCATACCTACCTTCTCCAATTCTAAAGGGACCCTTGCCGCTTTGGGTTGAGCGATGTCGGACTATTGAAAGTTGGAAGCTCACTCTAGATCAAAGATCGATAATGATTTGGAGCCCCATGAGAAATTCTCAGCACTGATAAACACCTTGTAAAAGATCATCGACCAAAGCCACGACAAAGCTCATTCATCTACCGACTAAAAACAAAGCTGCTATTGGTGAGCTCGCTGAAGAAACATACATCGGAGGAGTTGAAACAACGATCTTGAGAGAGAATATCGAGCCGTGGTTATTGGCACCATGTCCATATCACGACCAAGATCGACCCTATCCTAAAAGGAACTCAAAGGTCCTGAGATGAGCGCATCTTGAAGCGCTTTACAAGGTGGATATCATTACATGAACATTACATAAGATGGGGATACATACATAAGGCATACAATGTCACTGCAGATACATCATCATCTTACAAGAGATCAACATCCACTATGGAACACAAGCGAAACTCAACGACATCCACCTGCTAGCCCGGGCTGCCACTGAACCTATCCCTGATCGAAGAAGAGCGGAAGAAGAACTCAAAACAAGTAAACATCGCTCTCACGTCATGATCATCGCTAAACACACTACCGCAACTGTTGTTGTAGTAATCTATAAACCACGGACTCAACAATCCATTACCAGGTATCAAGACTAGCAAAGCAAAGGGAAAGGAAGGGTAAAGTGGTGAGTTGCAGCAGCGACTAAGCATGATATAGTGGCTAACGCAAATAAGGCGAGAAGAGAAGCAAAGAGCAGTCGTCGACTAGCAATGATCAGAAGTGATCGACTCCTGCCGTCAGGATATTCAACCCTCCCGGGAAGACCCAGTTGATCTCAAGGAATCCTGGTTTACAAGACATTTAAACAATGGTAAAACAAGACCAGCAAAGCCGCGATGCGCCGACAATCCCGATAATTGCACATATCTGGTTCTAGGGCAACACCGGATAAAAGCGTCTGGTACAGCGTAACCCAAGTTGCAAGGGATGGTCCCACGGTGGTCTAGTTTGGACCAACACTTAGACAAGCATTGGCCGGGGCTATAATAAAGATGACCTTTGTATTAATTACTCCCAAGGGAAAAATCGTGGTGGTGAGGCAAATGGTAAAACCAAGGTTGGGCCTTCTTTGGAGGTTTTATTCAAAGCGAACTGTCAAGGGGTCCCATAAATCACCCGACCATTAGGAGCATAAAATCCGGGAACATAACACGGTATGGCGGAGTTTGGCCTCCAGGGCTTGGAGGAATGTCAACTTGGAATTGGGGGTCCAACCCGCAAACCCGGGAACGGGTTGCTGGGGATTGCCTCGGGTTTTGGCCCTGCCCCTTTGGAATGTTCTTCTTTTTAGGTGTCGATTTGCTCTAGCTCGGGGTACTCCCATTGGGGCGTCCCGGGAAAGCGCCTCATAGGGCGGGCACAACTGGAATCCCTTTCCAGGGGTTTTGGGTGTGGACTCCCCCCTTTGTTTCCTTTTGTTTGGCCTTAAACTTCATTCCCCCTTTCTCCCTTCCACCCTTTCCTTTCAAATTTCCTTTCTACTTGGTTCGTAGCGTTGCGAAAACCCCCTTTGGGGAATGACCTGTGTTTTGGGTTTAATTCCCCCCCCTTCCCTTCTCTTTTTTTGGAAACCCCCCTTCGTGCCTCCTTTTCCGAATTGTGTCCTTAACTTGCCCTGTAAACATTTTGTCTCCCCCCCCCATCCAACCACACCTGGGTCCATCTTAGTTCGGAGTGACACTCCTCCATCTCTTTCTGGACTTCCCTTAGGATTGCCACCCCAAGCCACGCTTATGGAACTTTTTTTTTTTCTTCTTTTTATTCTTACCGTTCCTTAGCTAATTGAATCCTTGAATTTCCAAATCGGCCCAATGATCCGTTGGTTCCGGTGTTCCTTGAATCTGGAATCTTCCTTCCTCCCGGGTACTTGTTCCATTCCCATTTTGTAGTTCTTGAATTTCATCATCTTAAACAGCCTCTTTGACATTCCCTAAATGGTAGTGAAATGGTCCATGAGTATCCCAGGAATCTTTTGATTCTTTCGACATAAGTAACACGGGGTGGCTTTTTTGGGTCTCCATTCTTGAAGTTTGATGGGGTTGTTCCCCAAGAACTCCTGGAAAAATTTCCCTTCTTAGGCGCTTTGGTTTGGGGGCCGCATGCCTCGATATTGTACTTTGCCCGGCTTCCTTTTTGTTGGGCCTCGTTTAAATCCTTTTAAATTTCTCCGGGATGGCTGGAACAAAAATCGATTGTTAATATATCTTCAAGTCATTTAAAACAAATGATCACCTTTATAAATATATATTTTTTGTTGTTTAGGATCATGTTCTTCGTCATTCATAATCATTCATGACCCTTTATGAATATCATATCACCCTCTCCGATGTTGTTTAGAAATTGAACCGTCATAATCTTCTTCATTTTGATTATCATCGCCGGTATCATTCGAACATATGCATTCTCCCCTCTTTCGGTTTATACCCATAGCTTTTGTTTAACTAATCCAAAAAAATATAAAACAATTTAGTATTCAAATCTCGAATAATAGATATAATCTAAACATCATCGAATAATAGATATAATCTGAATAACGTCGAATAATAGATATAATCGAATACAAATCCGGAATAATAGATATAATCGAATACATCGTCGAGAATAATAGATATAATCTGAATATATTCAACTATTTATTTATTTATTCTTCTTCTTTATTCATTTATTCATTCTTCTATCTTCTCTTCATTATTCTCTTCTATTTATTACTTTATTCTTCTATTTATTCTTCTTCTTATTTATTCTTCTTCTTCTATTTTCTTCATTTCTTTATTATTTGTTATTTATTTTTCTTTTTATTTCTTCTATTACTATTTATTTATTTCTTCTTTATTATTTATTTATTTATTCTTCTTCTTCATTCTTCTTTTCTTCTTCTTCATTATTCTTTTCTTCTTCATTATTTATTATTTATTCTTCTTTTATCATTATTCAATGTTCTTCTTTCTTCATTATTCTTTATTCTTATTCTATTTATTTATTCTTTTCTTTATTCTTCTTCTTCTTTATTATTATTATTTATTCCTTCATTATTCTTCTATCTTTATCTTATTTATTTCTTTATTCTTCTTATTATTTATTTATTCTTTATTTATTTATTTATTCTTCTTCTCTTTATTTTCTTCTTCTTTTCTTCTTCTTCTTCTTCTTCTTCTTCTTCTTCTTCTTCTTCTTCTTCTTCTTCTTCTTCTTCTTCTTCTTCTTCTTCTTCTTCTTCTTCTCCTCCTCCTCCTCCTCCTCCTCCTCCTCCTCCTCTTCTTCTTCTTCTTCTTCTTCTTCTTCTTCTTCTTCTTCTTCTTCTTATTTCTTACGTAGTTTTTATAGTTTTCTTTTCCTTTATATTTATTTTTTCTTCTATTTATTTTTTGAGTAGTTTTTCATCTAGTTTGCCAAAATTCAACATTTTGGAGTTCATTTTGTAGTGATTTTCAGTTTCATGGTCATTTGTAAGCGATTGAAAAATAGCAAATATTTTTTTCTTTTCTTTATTTTCTTCTATTTATTTACGAGTGTTTTTTCTTTTACTGCTATATTTATCTTCTATTTATTTCTAGTAGTTTTTTATTTTGTTTTTTCTTTACTGCTATAGTTTTTCTTCTTTTACTATGTTTTCTTTTACGCTTTTTTTCTTTTAAAACTTGATGGTCAAAGTGTGGAGTTATAACTTAAAAAAGAAATGTCGGCGTCAGATTAGTTTTTGCCACGAGAAAAGTCCGGAGTTGTAATAAGTTATTAAAAATAAAAAAGAGGTGCAATGCTCGTTAATTTGCTTCAAGCCTTCGGAATAGTGTAAGCTGCACTGCTGCGCATAGCTCCATCACGATCTACCGTATTCTGAAGGCTTAAAGCTAACTCAATGAGCATTGATCCTCTTCTTCATAAATCTCTGCCTTTGAGGCTTATAAACGCGCTCTAGTCCCTCTCACTTGAGGTGGGACTAAAAACAACTTGCCATAACCTCATTATGCGGTTAGTAGTGCAGAGCCATATAATAGTGATAGTGGGGCCATAGCTTTGACCCATGGTGACCACAGTCTTTAGTACGGTTCGTGGCATGAACGGTACTAATTGCCATGAACGGTGCTATTGATCGCATACGAACCGGCACTAGTGTACACATTAGTCTTGGCTGAAATTCAACGGCACTATTGTGCTTCACATTTGACCCTTTTTCTACTAGTGGTCCCTTGGTCAAAGCCCGTCCGTGCAAAGTCAAAGGCTAGATCTAAGTGGTCACGCTCAGGTTTAAGCGGGGCCAGGGGCCTAGGGGGTAACAATGCCACCGGATCGCCGGCCCCTCATACATGCTTGAGTGGTGTTGTGGCATGTCGAAGAGGTGGCCAGCGTCTCAAGGCGTGCCCCCCCTCATGGGCCGGCGCCGCCCGGCTACAGGAGAGAAGCAGACCTTCCGGGTCTACGGAGGGATGTAGCTGGATTTGGCGGATGTTGCTCAGGTGTTCCTCATCGTGAGCCCCTCCCCCTCACTCTGACGGACTAAGCTACCCGCCCCACCCCACCCCGCGATGACCCCTCCTTCCTCACTGTGAACTAAGCTCCAGATCGAGCCTTGCGAGGTGGCCATGGCGCTCCCATACCCATGACCGAGCCCACGGCCTTGGCGACCAAGCTGCTCGAGTTGGCGCCTCCTCCCTCCTCTGTGTGTGGTTCCGGGAGAGGAAGGGGACGGTTACAAAAAATCTATATGTAATTATAATACATAAAAAAATTAAAAAGAAAAATATAACTATAAAAAAAATCTGTATGAAATAAAAAGGATATACATAACTATAAGAAAACATTAAAAAATTATATAAAATAAGAAAAGGAAAAATAAAAATATGCTGCAGCAAGCTGCGACCATACGGAAGGTCTCAGCGGATCGGTGATGTGGCTAATAAAATATATATGCCTCGGCTAAGCCCGTCGGCATAGGTGCCTGTGGCGTCCTCATCTATGCCTGACTTGTCGGCATAGTCCACCTTATCCTTCGTGGCACCCCCTCACTCATTCTCTCCCAACCGACTGCGCCGCCTTACTTTGACCCCGACACTTGCGCGCTTCCCTTCGACTCTTGCCGCGCGCACACCTCCCCCGCGCATCCTCCACCACCCCCTACGCGCGCCCACCCCCCTTTGCCGCCCTCGCCTCCACACGTGTGCCACCCACTAGTAGAAAAGATTGACGTGAAGCACATTAGTGCGGTTTGATTTGGCCCGTACTAATGGTACCATTAGTGCGGTTCAAGCAATTTGCATTAATGCGGTTCGTGTTGAACCTTTAATGCAGTTCATGGCATGAACCGGTACTAAAGGGTGATGGCGTGGCGTCGGGCGAGCCCACGATCACCTTTAGTACGGTTCGTGGTAGGCGTACTGTCTCCATCGGATCTGGATTTTCGTGCTGAATTTTGATATATTAGACATTTTTCCGACATCGTTTGCAAAGTTATAGCCGTTTAACATTTCCCTACACTTTTAGTGCGGTTTGTGTCACAAGCCGGTACTATAAATCGAACCCTTTAGTGCGGTTCATGCAGGAAGAAATGCTAAAATGAAAAAACCTATAAAATGCGGTTTGTGGAAACATCAATAGGCTATTCAGTGTTAGAATCCTCAAATTCCAAAGGAAAAAGATATAGTCAAATAATTTCAGTTTTTAAAAAATTGGTTAAATCAATTAATTTTATTCAAGAAGTATTAATGTTACTACATAATTATTCAAGAATATTAGTGTTACTAAATAATTATTTCAATTTTTGAATTTTGGTCAATCTAGTCAAACTATGGTCAAACTTATTCAGAAATATTAGCGTTACAAAATAATTACTGTTTTTAGAATAATAGTTTCAAACTCAAGCGGTGAAATGTGTGACTTCATGCTCAAGCTAAACTCACGAGGTTAATAGGATTAACATCTTACTATTGTCGAAGCAACAAGTGCAGACTGGAAGCGAAGGAGAATAGAACCCGAAAGTTAAAAGTGCTAGGCTAGAAGTAGTGAGAGGATGGGTGACCGATCGGGAAGTTAGATGATTTGGAATGAGTGATCCACACTTGGCGTTAAGAGGGATTAGAGACTAAATCATCAAATAATTGAGAAAAATTAAAATGAAAAAATCAAAAAAATCCAAAATTTTCAAAAAAATTCAAAAAAACCTTTAGTACGGTTGGTAACACCAGGTTCTAAATCCCCTCTCGGCTGAGCTCACGCCACGTGGTGGCACTTTAAGCGTCGGTTCGTGCAAGACCACCCTTTAGTGCAGGTTATGGAACCGGCACTAAAGGCCCTGAACAAGCGCTAAAGCTCCTTTTTCTACTAGTGGCCCCGCCTCCCACCCTTAATCGCATGCCGTCTCCACCCCGTCGCCCACCTTCTCCGACCCACCGCTGCCCGGCCTCCCGACCCAGCGCTGCCTGGCCTCCCCGCCCGCTTGCTGCTCCTGCAGGCAGTCGCAGCTCCGTCCGCCCGTCCCTCCATCCCGACCGCCCCCCGCCTCATCCCCTCCTGCCGCGCCCCCCGCCACTCTCGGTGAGCTACAATTTTTACATTTTTTGCTCTCTTGGATGGATGAAAGAATGCATGGATGGATGTTGGATGTTAGATTGTTAGGTTAGATGTTAGATGTTAGGTTTTGAGGTTGATATATAAGTGAATGTTGGATGTTAGGATGTTAGGTTGTTGGGTTGCATTATTTTTATCATGATGATCTTGTCATTTGAGATGTGCTCCAAAATTGGTATAAGATGAGTGGTTATTTTATCATGATGATCTTGTCGAAAAAATTGAACCGGACAAAATTTGACACTTGACAAAATATAATTTTTTTCATAGTTTTAAGTGTCAATGCTTAATGTTAAGTAGCTATGTGAGATGTGCTGCAAAATTATGATATGATGAGTGGTTATTTAATCATGATGATCTTGCTAAAAAATTGAAGGACAAAATTGACACTTGACAAAACATGATTTTTGTCATAGTTAAAATATCAATGCTTAATGTGAGGTGACCTATTTTTTCACTCGGTTGTAATCTTGAGTTTGTGGTGTTCCATCTTCATTGGAGTGATTGTCGATGTTGGAGGTGTTGGTCCACGATCGTCCCTCTCCTTTGATCGACTAGATCGGAGGTGAGCAACAATTCCATGACCTCGTCTTTTTCTTCCATGTCACTAGATTAAATTTTCACATCAAATCGCGTAACCTAGGTCTCCCATCCGAAGGTTGCATCGATAAATATGCATTCAATTGCATATTTATCGTGCTCTTCAGTTGTCGAGCTTTCCCGAACAGCAGAGATGTGTAGATTGGATCGTTGTTCATGCTCTACCCATTACGAGACAGGATTTGGTGGCGCCTCCTGTTGGATGCACATTCTCTCGGCATTTTGCCAAGGCGTGTATAGGAGAACAGTGAGAGTCTTGTGAAATTGTCTTGGAATGAAGTGGCTACTGACGTACTCAATCTACACATTCTCAGTGATAGGACCCATCTTTACCTATTAGAGATGTAGGTGGATAAAATATCGTTTCTCGTCAACCTTGTAAAAATAAAATATTAATGTGAGTAATTTAAATGAATCCTTAATTTTGTTGTGTGGCTTCAATAATGAGATGGCGGATAATCAGTGGATGTCTAGTGGGTTTTTCGTGGGAATCAAGTAACAGCAGTGGGTGAAAATGATGTGTTTTGAAAGAGATATTCCGTAGTCAATGAGGATGTTGCGGAATGCCGTGTGCCAAATGTAAGAGCGTATCCACAGATAAAGTAGGATGACTAAGCACCTTACGCGCGAATGGATTTATACCCAACTTTAATATGCCGATAAACTTTGCCCGGTAAGGACAGTAGTCGAAGATGTGATACAACAACGCGCTCGTTATGAGGGCGATGGGGTTAGAGACATGCTAGATGATGTCTTTGCTGCACAATGACACCTCCATCACATTCAGCGAATGAGCCGGAGGGGGAGGAAACCGCATAAAGGCCTTCACGGAAATCATGGAAATCAAACCCTCTCTATGAGGTGCCAAGCTATCTGTGATGGATGCCATCTATGGCGATGGCGATCAAAGGCTGAAACTCTGGTGTGGCAAGTTGCAAAGCATTTACGGGAGTATGGGCTAACAGCCTGCTGAGGGCCATGAACTGCCAAAAACCCGTATGCATCTGAAGAAAATCATGAAAGCTCTCCATGGACTATGAGAAAATACATGTTTGTCAAAATTGCCTTTTGTTTAGGCATGAGTATCGGATGACAACTCTGTAGGAAGTGCGGTTCCTCTCGGTATATTGAGGTGGTCGATAAGCATGGTCGGAAGCAGCACCTAAAATCCACAAAGGTTCTTGGTATCTTGATTTTATAAAAAGACTGCAGCGCCTTTCATCACAAAATGCCTTAAAATGATGAAGTGGCACAAGGAAGGAAAAAGTACAATCGAAAAAATGTACATCCATCGAAGGTGAAGCATGGAAGTCATTCGATATATTGTACGGAGGAAGCGTGAGAGGCTGGGAATGTCGAGTGCTATAACGGTGATGGGTTTAATCCATATGGTATGTCGTCTAATCCATACAGTGCTGGCCCGTATTTGTTATTGGCTCAATCTCCCTCTCGGTGCCATAATGCAGCATAGACCATGTTCCTCTTGCTTATAATTACGGGCACTGAATATCCGGGAAGAATTTGAGTGTGTTTATGTAGCCATTGGTGGATGATTTGCACCATTCTTGGTACTTCCAGAGGTTGACATCGACCGACATCTGGAAAAATTTCTTGATGAAAGTTTAGGCTCTGATTGCATGCATGACTTTCCGGCTATGCCATTCTGCGGATGGTGTACAAGTGGAAAGATGCCTTGCCTAGTGTGCATCACAGGCCTTGATTTTCATTTGGCTGAAGAAGGGTGGCAGTATGTTGCCTTTGACCTGCATCGGCAGTTCCTCCTCAGACCATCGATAGGGAAGACAAGAAGAACTTCACAAAAGCAAGTTCTCCATGAAGTAGCGAGATTCAACGTTTTACGATGCGGATGTGCTTGCTCAGTGGCTCTTAAGCCTACCGGTGAAGGAAGAGGCAAAGCAAAAGCAAAAGCCACATGCAATAGCGAGGTGAGGAGCAAAGGAAAAGGTAAAGGAAAAATGTTTTGAAGGATATGGTGAGGCCTTTGCGGACTCATTACCCCTTCACGCAGCTTCCCTATTTTAGGACCTCAAACTTCCATACAACATCGGCGTGATGCACACGAAAAGAATGTCGTGGAGTCCCTTTTAATACGATCCTTAACATTCTGATAAGACAAAGGATAATGTTAATGCTAGAGTCGATCAACATAATATTTGTGATAGACCACGTCTTCACATGCAGCCTCCTGACGTTCGAAAATCTTGGTTCAAGCAGATCTTGACTTGTGCTGAGGATCATAATATGGAGGCATTCAAGTGGCTGAAACACGTCATGAAGTTCTTTGATGGTTGTCGTAGAATATAAGTAAGGGTCATCTTTTTCAGGCCAGTATTTGGCTCAAGAGTCATGACTATCATGTATGGATTGGCGGATTATGCGGTGATGGTCGGGGCTATGTTCGGCGTGTCTGGCGTGTGCTTGGAGTTAAGCCATTTCTTCCGCACACTTTGTGCTAAAAGTATGTCCCAAGAAGATAAAAGAAATGCATAAGAAAGGTTGATATGCAAGCTAGAGAGATCTTCCATGAGCTTATTTACTCGATGGCACATCTCATTTTCACCTCATGAGCGGTATTGTTGGGGAGCCACATGCAGAATCGTTAGCGATCTGACACGAGAGACAGACAAGCATCGGGGAATGTGGAAACAAAGCTAAGATTGAAGCTTCCATAGTGAGGAGTTATCCTAAAGGTTGGGAAGTTGTGTTAAAATTATCGCCACATGGTAAGCTACGGACCCAAATGATGATTACTACAACATAAACCCCATGACATACGAGGTTCTCTTTCAAGAGGAACATGATGGCGTGGTCCTAAACAAGGAGGATGATGACTTGGGTGATGTTGACTGGACCCAAGCAACTGACCTTGCTTGATTGATGGGGATTGATGGTGAGGCGATTGTGAATCAAAGAGACATAATTATGCTTGAAAAGTTAAATGAAAGGCGCTACTTGGCGATGATGAAGAGCCTCCACCCCTTGGACAACGAAGAAGATATGGGATAGTGATGATGAGAGACAGTCGACAAATAGATTACAATAGTGATGATTCATATGGGTTCTAGAAAATGTAAGTTCTTTTAATGATCATTACAATAGTATGCAATGTGCTCTTATTAATGTCTTTCTGTATGCTTATTTTTTAATCCTTACTAATTGTTTATTCTCTTCTCAATGCAGGTTTGCTAATCATGGGCAGAGTCCAGTGGCGCGATTTCCTCAATAAACTCAAAGGGACTTACTCGGAGTAGATGATCCCCAAGGTTCCCTCACAGCTCTGTGAGATGGCACCTCCTGAGGAGGGTTGGGAGGAGACCCTAGAGGAGGAGGGGTGGGGAGGCTCCTAGAGGAGGAGGGTGTGGGGAGGCATCCGGGCCAAAAACTGCAGCGTGTCTGAAATAGGAGGTCTTCTTGATGCCCTCCTATCTTGAGCAACTCCAGTCTGAGGAGGAGTATGTTCTGATGGGAGGAGGAGGAGGCCGGGAGGATGGTGAGGAGGAGGGCGGAGGTGGAGGAGGTTGACCCGGGTTGTGGGGTGACTTGCCTGGGTACTCTGCGGGGTGGCTGCATGGTCTTGCAGATACCTACCACCTTCTCGAGGCGCAAGTGGCTCATTGAACTGTGAGGGAAGAGTAAGTGCATCTCAATCATATTTTCAACACATGACAATATTTTCTTATTGTACATGGCAATCCTTTGATTCTTTTGCATCAACTGGAACCTTTGGAAAGGAGCCGTAAACCGAGCAGCCTTATCAACATCTTGTTGAAGGTTTGGCACGGCCTAATGCCGTGGCAGACGGGGACCATAAGCTGCGTGTTTTAAGTTGGGCCCACTCTGAGGCTTACCTTCAGCAAGTCTGCAGGGCCAACGGCAGCGTGATCACCAAATTTGGTAAGTTCTCTTATGAATCACTTGTCTTTAGTTTACGTTCATAGTTTATCATTGAATCCTCAACTCATGCCTTGTTTGCTTCGGTTTATGCATGATTGCAGCAACTCTATAGAGTTCTTGTGAGCACAAAGGCGAGGCAGCGTGGTCTTACTTGGCTGCAAGAAGAAAGCTCGTTAGTTGCGATATGAGGTGCGTTGGGTTGCCGTCTCGTGATACTACCATCTACACAGCGAAAATGACAAAACTCAAGCACGAAGCAAAAGCTTACCATGGCGAGGGAAGCAGTTCATGATGGTAACTATTACTAACTTTTCATTGTTTCAAGCGATCAACTATATGTTTTGTGCTCACATGTCATGCTTCCAAATTTGCATAGTTGTTCCTCGTTGGTGCTATGGAAGGCATGATGGATGGGCGTGTTTGGTGGATAGGTGGGTTGGTGATGATCACGAGTTTGCTGCCAGAGCATCAAGGCCGGGCTAACCATGGAAAAAGCAGGACACAGCCAGGAAGCAGGAACCACTGAGGCTTCAAGGCCATGAAGGTATATCTATATGCATGATGCATTTTGGTTCTACTTACCGTCATGTTCTTATGTATGGCTAACCACATTTGACATTGCGAGGAGAACAATTCTGACGCTCGAACATGGAGTCGTGGAAGCTGGCCCCGCGGAGTATCGCAGGAGCCGGAAGAGCGGTACTACAACAACACCGGCACAGAGTCTTACACGAACTATCGGTTTATCCGGATGTTCCGTTCTGAGTCGCCAATCTCGGATCGGCGACCGCGGCGGTGGTGGCCATCGAGGTAGAATCCCATGGCCGTGTTTGATGGCGATCACTCCATCGATCTCGTACACACGGCTTTGAGCTACCAACCGAGCCCGTTAGAAATGCAGGCGTTCACACCTCCTTAGTCGCGGCGTCTTTGTAAGTACCACCCTATCTTCTTTATCTCTATCTTTCTTAGTTTATTTTCAGCATTGCCTTAGAAACAACCTCAATTTTGTAGGCATATCACGCCTTTCTCGAGCATAGGCATATTGAGGTGCGGGTACCTGACAGTGAAGGCAAACAATGATTACAACTATCAAGTGATGGCGGTTAGTTTTGCCCTCTTAAAACCAAGCTCAAATTTGCATTCATTTGACTTTCTAGTTTGCTTGTTTAACTAACATCCAGACTATGTTGGCGTCTTGGACTAACATGAGCCACCTCAAGTTGGACCCCCACCACCTGCGGAAGCCCCACATTCCACGTTCGAGGAATGGGTGGCACTAAGCGATGATAGTCCGGTTAGTACATTTGCTAACTCTTGACAAACTAGTTCTTATTCATTCAACACTATCATGTCATATTTACGTTAGAATCTTCTCTCAAACATGTAGAGACCGTGGCTCGAATCCTGCTCCGTCACCCAATCCTCCGATCTGGAGTGATGGTGGTCAGCAATTTAAGACGGAGAGTGGTCTTGGCGGTGGTGGTTTTAGCGGAGGTGGACTTGGTGGTGGTGGTTTTGGCGGAGGTGGACTTGGTGGTGGTTGTGGTTTTTGGCGGAGGTGGACTTGGTGGTGGTGGACTTGGCGGAGTGGTCTTGCTTGATGTCGATGATGATTCCGTGCATCTGACGTCGTGTCATGCCTTTCATGTTCCAACTTTATGATGTTCCATGTCTTTTTCTTTTTATGTTCATGAACTTTCGCGGTGATGATCTTTAGATGATGAACTTGACTATGTTTAAATAGCGATGATGAACAGTATGCTTAGATGATGAGCTATCATATTTGCACAATTCCATATTATACGCTTTGAAATGTTGTCAAATGAATTGAAAAAAGAAAACAGGGAAAAAAACTATGCCTATGAAAAGCCTTGACATAGCTAAGCCAGGAGTTACGGGGCCGTCACGTGGCAGGAGCTATGCAAAGCAAATCGGCATAGATACCATCTCTTGACTGCATTTGTAAGCATGAGGAGAAGCGGGGGAGGCGACACATGCGCAGGTATCTTGTGGCTGGGCCGTCGGCGCCAATTCCACCATGCCTACGGCCAGCCATCCATGCAATGATGGCATTCACACTGAATCGCCGTAGCTTTTGAAGGCAAGTCTTGCCGTCGGGACGAAAAATATTGACGACAAAACTATGCGAAGCCAGGTGGGCCAGACCTTGACGCCATGCCCAAGGCTATACTACACCGGATGCGATACATCTCGTTGCGTGATCTCGCCAGGAGGGCTATATGCGACATTTGTGGAAATAGAATCTATCTTGACGACAAAGGACCTATCTGACTTACACAGGCGTGGAAAGGCATAGTCATGGTCGGATCGCGTATAGCATTGGTTTGATCCTCTCATTAATAGCCCAATTCTATATGCGTATCTTGGAACTAATGATCAATGGGTTAAATTTTTTATCATTGTGGAAGAACATGGTGCCTCCTTTGTCTTTCGTTTTGTTGAAGTTCACCATCCGTCGGGCTTATTGGGCGGTCGAAGCGGGTATATGGCTTTGTCCACCTCTAGATGAGAAACCATGAAGCAAACAATTAATACATGAATATTTTCTTTGCTCATAAGCCATACAATGAAGCTATGGGAGAGTCATTGAGCACCACTTAAGAATGACAAGCGTGACCAAAAATCAGTTTGTTTTCACGCACAGGAAGTCGACCATGGAAGCCATTTTCTTGATACGACAACTTATGGAGAGATATAGGGAGCAAAGAAGGACTTGCATATGGTGTTCATTGACTTGGAGAAGGCCTATGATAAGATCTGCATGGAATGTCATGTGGTGGGCCTTGGAGAAAGCATAAAGTCCGACAAAGTACATTACCCTCATCAAGGACATGTCGATAATCTTTGTGACAAGCTGTTTGAACAAGTGATGTAAACGCGATGACTTCGATTAAGATAGGACTGCATCGGGGTCACTTTGAGCCCTTATCTTTTCATGGTGATAGATGAGGTCACAATATACAAGGAGATATCCCATGGTGTATGCTCTTTGCGGATGATGTGGTGCTAGTTGGCGATAGTCGAATGAGGTAAATTGGAAGTTAGAGTTATGGAGACAAACCTTGGAATAAAGGGTTTAGGCTTAGTAGAACTAAAACCGAGTACATGATGTGTGGTTTTGATACTACTAGGTGCGAGGAGGAGGAGGTTAGCCTTGATGGCCTTGTGGTACCTCGAAGGACACCTTTGGTATTTGGGGTCAATCTGTAGGAGGATGGGGTATTGATGAAGATGTGAACCATCGAATCAAAGCGGATGGATGAAGTGGCGTAAACACGGCATTCTCTGTGACAAGAGGTGCCACAAAAGCTAAAAAGCAAGTTCTACAAGGCGGTGGTTCGACCCGCAATGTTGTATGGCGCTGAGTGTTGGCCGACTAAAGGCGACATGTTCAGCGATTAGGTGTGGCGAGATGCATATGTTGAGATGGATGTGGCCACCACGAGGAAGAGATCGTCAGAATGATGATATCTGAGATAGAGTTGGGGTAGCACCAATTGATGAAGCTTGTCCAACATCGTCTAAGATGGTTTGGCATATTCAGCATGACCTCGAAGCTCCGATGCATAGCAGACTGGCTAAAAGTCGCGAGAGAATGACAAGAGAGGAGGTAATAATTTGACATGGGAGGAGTCCATTAAGAGAGACTGAAGGATTGGAGTATCACCAAAGAGCTAGCTATGGGCGGTGCGTGGAAGCTTGCTATCCATGCGCCCGAGCCATGAGTTGGTTGCGAGATCTTATGGGTTTCACCTCTAGCCTACTAACTTGTTTTGGGACTAAAGAGCTTTGTTGTTGTTGTTGTTGTTGTTGTTGTTGTTGTTGTTGTTGTTGTTGTTTTTGTTTGTTGTTCTGCTAGCGACATCATGGGTGAAACCATCATATGCACAACCGGACTCATTAAGCGATGTTCTTTATATTTTATTTTAAATCTAAATAGTTTAGCTTTTGTGGATGATTGTAGTGTCTTCTTTGCCTCTTATTTTAGTAATTAATATGATAAATTTTGCATTGCTTGGGATGTCCACGGCTCTTTTTTAATGTATATACATGCCTTTGTCTAGCTATATGTTCCATTTTGTGAGAATATATTCCGGTTTACAAGTATTAAAATTAATGATAGCACATAGCGTTTGTGGTCGGTTTGTTCAGATCTAATGTAGTCAATATAGTCGGATCAACATTCATGTTCTTTAAGCTCAAAGTGAAGTATTTCAGCAGCGTGGATTTCTCCCGAAGCGGTGGTCACGTTGCCTACAAGATGAGAATCATGCGGTGCTACAATTGGTAATCTTGGTCATCTGCCATTCTTGTTCACATGGCTTAGTAGTGGTTGGTTTTTCTTGTGCTTGTGGAAACTTATCAAGCTCGAATAGCGGTTACTGTTATGTTGTTTTGTTGAAATTGTTGTTCAAGAGAGAATCGGACAAGAGAAATAATGGGTGTGGTACAAAACAACATAAACAACAATCTTTTATGGTTCGATGAAGTACACTTTATCTTGCATCTATAAATTCAAGTTATTATGCGCTGTTTTGAAATGAATCTCTTTTCTGAATGGAAAAGAGTGATTTGTCTTGACAAAATTTGTTGATTTAAACCACCTCATAATTTGAGTTATAAGCGGGGCACCCAGTTTTTCTTCTCGTTTTAGACAGCTCATGACAATGATAGAAATCATGCTGATTTTTTACGGGATATGGGGCCTGGCTTAGAGCTAAAATTGCCTCTTAATACTACTTTTAGAACAAGGCTTCAAGATGAGCGACTTTGAATTAACAAAGCCATCAACCAGCTAGGAATTACTACATCATATTGATTCATAACAAAAAAAGAAAACAATGATAATGAAAATATGGAGATACAACATGATGCAAAACATCATGCATACACCAAAACAACAAGCACACATGATATAAACAACTAAGAAGCTAGCTTGATGTTGATGGAGCCCATCGGCGTGCTTCTAAGCGCATTAGCATAACACTTGAGGTGGAAGACCACCCAGCGATGATGGACCGCCCTTATCTACCCTAAAGGTGAACATTGTCACCATACTACCTACCTTCTCCAATTCTAAAGGGACCCTTGCCCCTCTTTGGGTTGAGCGATGTCAGGACTATTGAAAGTTGGAGAAGCTCACTCTAGATCAAAGATGATAATGATTTTGGAGCCCCAGAAATTCTCAGCTGATAAACACTGCTGTGTAAAGATCATCGACCAAAGCCGACAAAGCTCATTCATCTACCGACTAAGAAACAAAGCTGCTATTGGTGAGCTCGTGAAGAAACATACATCGGAGGAGTTGAAACAACGGTCTTGAGAGAATATCGAGCCGTAGTTATTGGCACCATGTCAATATGTCGACCAAGATGCGACCCTCCTAAAGGAACTCAAAGGTCCCAAAGGATAGAAGCGCATCTTGAAGCAGCTTTAAAGGTGGATATCATTACATGAACATTACATAAGATGGGGATACATACATAAGGCATACAATGTCACACGAATACATCATCATCTTACAAGAGATCAACATCAACTATGGAACACAAGCGAAACTCAAGCGACATCCACCACCTAGCCAGCTGCCGACCTGGAACCTATCCCTGATCGAAGAAGAAGCGGAAGAAGAACTCCAAAACAAGTAAACATCGCTCTCCGTCATGATCATCGCTAAACTGTACCTGCAGTTGTTGTAGTAATCTATAATACGAGGACTCGCAATCCCATTACCACGGGTATCAAGACTAGCAAAGCTTAAAGGGAAAGGAAGGGGGTAAAGTGGTGAGGTTGCAGCAGCGACTAAGCATGATATGGTGGCTAACATACGCAAATAAGGCGAGAAGAGAAGCAAAGGCGGTCGTCAACTAGCAATGATCAAAAGTGATCTGAACTCCTACTTCGTCAAACATAACGAAACGTGTTCACTTCTCGGACTCCGCGAAAAGAGACAATCACGGCTACACGTTGATGCATTTTAATTCGGATCTGGTGTCAAGTTATCTACAATCGGACATTAACAAATTCAATCTGCCACATAACCCATGACACGACTCTCGAAAGTTTATACCTGCGGGGGTGTCCCAACAGCCCATGATAAGCTCTCGCGATTAGACGAGGATATTCCTTCTCCGGAAGACCGATCGATCTCGGAATCCTGGTTTACAAGACATTTCGACAATGGTAAAACAAGACCAGCAAAAGCGCCCGATCATGCGACAATCCGATAGGAGCTGCACATATCTCGTTCTCGAGCAACCGGGATAAGCGAAGCGTCTGGTCCGGCGTAACCCAAGTTGCCAAGGATGGTCCCACGGTGGTCTAGTTTGGACCAACACTTGAGCAAGCATTGGCGGGGATATAATAAATGACCCGTGTTAATTACTCCCAAAGGAAAAATCTCGTGGTGGTGAGGCAAATGGTAAAACCAAGGTTGGGCCTTCTTTGGAGGAGTTTATTCAAAGCGAACTGTCAAGGGGTCCCATAAATCACCCGACCGCATTAGAGCATAAAATCCGGGAACATAACACGGTATAATGAAACTAAGGCGGCGAGTGGAACAAAACACCGGGCATAAGGCCGAGCCTTCCACCTTTACCAAGTATATAGATGCATTAATAATATAAGAGATATTGTGATATCCCAACAAAATCCTGTCCACCATGGAGCAATCTTCAACCACTGCAACTAACAACACTATAAGAGGGTTGAGCAAAGCGGTAACATAGCCAAACAACGGTTTGCTAGGAAGGTGTCAAAGGTTAGAGGTTCATGGCAATTTGGAAGGCTTGAAGAGCAAATGATAGGTAGCAGCATAACGATAGAATGAAGCAACTAGCATAGCAATGATAGTAGTGAGATCAGGATGGCGGTCATCTTGCAGAAATCCCGCTAGGAAGAAACGAGTCCATGAAGAAGATGAAGCCACGAAGATGAACCAGCGTGAAACGCATCCTCACGATCATAGCGCAATGAGAACTATCGAGAAGAAGCACACAACATAGTAAACACACCACATAGACAAGACATGATGCACAACCAAGCATGATGCATGAAAGCTACATGAAGCTACTCATGGCAGAGGCGATGCAAACAAGAACAACACATCAAGGCAAGTTTAAAGGGCAGAGCAACATATAACAATTCCGGTGAGTCCTCATATGCAAATTTAGAAATTGGTTCAGAACTGAATAAACCTTATGTTCAAGTTTTTAAACAGCAAGTTAAGATGCAAGAGAATCTACGAAAATCTAGTCAAGTTACATATAAAGTTCATATAATTGAACTCGGCCTAGAAGATCTGAGCAAAACAAGTTAAGCATGGCATTGATGCAAAATGCACCCAAACATCAAGCAAACACCTCAAAACAAGGATGCAACATGATAATATGAAACTACATGCTAAATCAAGCAAGTTTCATATAGAGCACCTCAAAAGCAGACAATGGTTCCACACACACACTATACAAGATATGACAACAATCTGTCCAAAACAACACAAGTAGGCATATTGCAAGCTCAAAACAATATGCTCTGACACTAGCGTGAAACGAAGGCATGGGCATGAAATCTGGTAAAGCATAACAAAACATGAACAGAGCTATCTCCGAAATCACTAGAACATGCTCAAAAAGGACATGGGAAGATTGCAAATATTGAGTTTAGGACTTAGCGAATTAACATCGAGGTTGCAATGTTTAGAGCTATCAAACAACATATTACAGGGAACTTATCAGGCAAACAAAGGCATGGCATGAATCTACTAAATGCATAGAACAAAAGTCCATTCTTGACCAAGAGCGAAAAGGATCCGAAGATATGATGGCACCCATGAACATGGCAAAAGATATAATGATTCATACATGAACAACAATAAGTAGGCAGCTTGAACTCACTACATGGGCAACTTTTATTCAACTATTTATTTATTTATTCTTCTTCTTTATTCATTTATTCATTCTTCTATCTTCTCTTCATTATTCTCTTCTATTTATTACTTTATTCTTCTATTTATTCTTCTTCTTATTTATTCTTCTTCTTCTATTTTCTTCATTTCTTTATTATTTGTTATTTATTTTTCTTTTTATTTCTTCTATTACTATTTATTTATTTCTTCTTTATTATTTATTTATTTATTCTTCTTCTTCATTCTTCTTTTCTTCTTCTTCATTATTCTTTTCTTCTTCATTATTTATTATTTATTCTTCTTTTATCATTATTCAATGTTCTTCTTTCTTCATTATTCTTTATTCTTATTCTATTTATTTATTCTTTTCTTTATTCTTCTTCTTCTTTATTATTATTATTTATTCCTTCATTATTCTTCTATCTTTATCTTATTTATTTCTTTATTCTTCTTATTATTTATTTATTCTTTATTTATTTATTTATTCTTCTTCTCTTTATTTTCTTCTTCTTTTCTTCTTCTTCTTCTTCTTCTTCTTCTTCTTCTTCTTCTTCTTCTTCTTCTTCTTCTTCTTCTTCTTCTTCTTCTTCTTCTTCTTCTTCTCCTCCTCCTCCTCCTCCTCCTCCTCCTCCTCCTCTTCTTCTTCTTCTTCTTCTTCTTCTTCTTCTTCTTCTTCTTCTTCTTATTTCTTACGTAGTTTTTATAGTTTTCTTTTCCTTTATATTTATTTTTTCTTCTATTTATTTTTTGAGTAGTTTTTCATCTAGTTTGCCAAAATTCAACATTTTGGAGTTCATTTTGTAGTGATTTTCAGTTTCATGGTCATTTGTAAGCGATTGAAAAATAGCAAATATTTTTTTCTTTTCTTTATTTTCTTCTATTTATTTACGAGTGTTTTTTCTTTTACTGCTATATTTATCTTCTATTTATTTCTAGTAGTTTTTTATTTTGTTTTTTCTTTACTGCTATAGTTTTTCTTCTTTTACTATGTTTTCTTTTACGCTTTTTTTCTTTTAAAACTTGATGGTCAAAGTGTGGAGTTATAACTTAAAAAAGAAATGTCGGCGTCAGATTAGTTTTTGCCACGAGAAAAGTCCGGAGTTGTAATAAGTTATTAAAAATAAAAAAGAGGTGCAATGCTCGTTAATTTGCTTCAAGCCTTCGGAATAGTGTAAGCTGCACTGCTGCGCATAGCTCCATCACGATCTACCGTATTCTGAAGGCTTAAAGCTAACTCAATGAGCATTGATCCTCTTCTTCATAAATCTCTGCCTTTGAGGCTTATAAACGCGCTCTAGTCCCTCTCACTTGAGGTGGGACTAAAAACAACTTGCCATAACCTCATTATGCGGTTAGTAGTGCAGAGCCATATAATAGTGATAGTGGGGCCATAGCTTTGACCCATGGTGACCACAGTCTTTAGTACGGTTCGTGGCATGAACGGTACTAATTGCCATGAACGGTGCTATTGATCGCATACGAACCGGCACTAGTGTACACATTAGTCTTGGCTGAAATTCAACGGCACTATTGTGCTTCACATTTGACCCTTTTTCTACTAGTGGTCCCTTGGTCAAAGCCCGTCCGTGCAAAGTCAAAGGCTAGATCTAAGTGGTCACGCTCAGGTTTAAGCGGGGCCAGGGGCCTAGGGGGTAACAATGCCACCGGATCGCCGGCCCCTCATACATGCTTGAGTGGTGTTGTGGCATGTCGAAGAGGTGGCCAGCGTCTCAAGGCGTGCCCCCCCTCATGGGCCGGCGCCGCCCGGCTACAGGAGAGAAGCAGACCTTCCGGGTCTACGGAGGGATGTAGCTGGATTTGGCGGATGTTGCTCAGGTGTTCCTCATCGTGAGCCCCTCCCCCTCACTCTGACGGACTAAGCTACCCGCCCCACCCCACCCCGCGATGACCCCTCCTTCCTCACTGTGAACTAAGCTCCAGATCGAGCCTTGCGAGGTGGCCATGGCGCTCCCATACCCATGACCGAGCCCACGGCCTTGGCGACCAAGCTGCTCGAGTTGGCGCCTCCTCCCTCCTCTGTGTGTGGTTCCGGGAGAGGAAGGGGACGGTTACAAAAAATCTATATGTAATTATAATACATAAAAAAATTAAAAAGAAAAATATAACTATAAAAAAAATCTGTATGAAATAAAAAGGATATACATAACTATAAGAAAACATTAAAAAATTATATAAAATAAGAAAAGGAAAAATAAAAATATGCTGCAGCAAGCTGCGACCATACGGAAGGTCTCAGCGGATCGGTGATGTGGCTAATAAAATATATATGCCTCGGCTAAGCCCGTCGGCATAGGTGCCTGTGGCGTCCTCATCTATGCCTGACTTGTCGGCATAGTCCACCTTATCCTTCGTGGCACCCCCTCACTCATTCTCTCCCAACCGACTGCGCCGCCTTACTTTGACCCCGACACTTGCGCGCTTCCCTTCGACTCTTGCCGCGCGCACACCTCCCCCGCGCATCCTCCACCACCCCCTACGCGCGCCCACCCCCCTTTGCCGCCCTCGCCTCCACACGTGTGCCACCCACTAGTAGAAAAGATTGACGTGAAGCACATTAGTGCGGTTTGATTTGGCCCGTACTAATGGTACCATTAGTGCGGTTCAAGCAATTTGCATTAATGCGGTTCGTGTTGAACCTTTAATGCAGTTCATGGCATGAACCGGTACTAAAGGGTGATGGCGTGGCGTCGGGCGAGCCCACGATCACCTTTAGTACGGTTCGTGGTAGGCGTACTGTCTCCATCGGATCTGGATTTTCGTGCTGAATTTTGATATATTAGACATTTTTCCGACATCGTTTGCAAAGTTATAGCCGTTTAACATTTCCCTACACTTTTAGTGCGGTTTGTGTCACAAGCCGGTACTATAAATCGAACCCTTTAGTGCGGTTCATGCAGGAAGAAATGCTAAAATGAAAAAACCTATAAAATGCGGTTTGTGGAAACATCAATAGGCTATTCAGTGTTAGAATCCTCAAATTCCAAAGGAAAAAGATATAGTCAAATAATTTCAGTTTTTAAAAAATTGGTTAAATCAATTAATTTTATTCAAGAAGTATTAATGTTACTACATAATTATTCAAGAATATTAGTGTTACTAAATAATTATTTCAATTTTTGAATTTTGGTCAATCTAGTCAAACTATGGTCAAACTTATTCAGAAATATTAGCGTTACAAAATAATTACTGTTTTTAGAATAATAGTTTCAAACTCAAGCGGTGAAATGTGTGACTTCATGCTCAAGCTAAACTCACGAGGTTAATAGGATTAACATCTTACTATTGTCGAAGCAACAAGTGCAGACTGGAAGCGAAGGAGAATAGAACCCGAAAGTTAAAAGTGCTAGGCTAGAAGTAGTGAGAGGATGGGTGACCGATCGGGAAGTTAGATGATTTGGAATGAGTGATCCACACTTGGCGTTAAGAGGGATTAGAGACTAAATCATCAAATAATTGAGAAAAATTAAAATGAAAAAATCAAAAAAATCCAAAATTTTCAAAAAAATTCAAAAAAACCTTTAGTACGGTTGGTAACACCAGGTTCTAAATCCCCTCTCGGCTGAGCTCACGCCACGTGGTGGCACTTTAAGCGTCGGTTCGTGCAAGACCACCCTTTAGTGCAGGTTATGGAACCGGCACTAAAGGCCCTGAACAAGCGCTAAAGCTCCTTTTTCTACTAGTGGCCCCGCCTCCCACCCTTAATCGCATGCCGTCTCCACCCCGTCGCCCACCTTCTCCGACCCACCGCTGCCCGGCCTCCCGACCCAGCGCTGCCTGGCCTCCCCGCCCGCTTGCTGCTCCTGCAGGCAGTCGCAGCTCCGTCCGCCCGTCCCTCCATCCCGACCGCCCCCCGCCTCATCCCCTCCTGCCGCGCCCCCCGCCACTCTCGGTGAGCTACAATTTTTACATTTTTTGCTCTCTTGGATGGATGAAAGAATGCATGGATGGATGTTGGATGTTAGATTGTTAGGTTAGATGTTAGATGTTAGGTTTTGAGGTTGATATATAAGTGAATGTTGGATGTTAGGATGTTAGGTTGTTGGGTTGCATTATTTTTATCATGATGATCTTGTCATTTGAGATGTGCTCCAAAATTGGTATAAGATGAGTGGTTATTTTATCATGATGATCTTGTCGAAAAAATTGAACCGGACAAAATTTGACACTTGACAAAATATAATTTTTTTCATAGTTTTAAGTGTCAATGCTTAATGTTAAGTAGCTATGTGAGATGTGCTGCAAAATTATGATATGATGAGTGGTTATTTAATCATGATGATCTTGCTAAAAAATTGAAGGACAAAATTGACACTTGACAAAACATGATTTTTGTCATAGTTAAAATATCAATGCTTAATGTGAGGTGACCTATTTTTTCACTCGGTTGTAATCTTGAGTTTGTGGTGTTCCATCTTCATTGGAGTGATTGTCGATGTTGGAGGTGTTGGTCCACGATCGTCCCTCTCCTTTGATCGACTAGATCGGAGGTGAGCAACAATTCCATGACCTCGTCTTTTTCTTCCATGTCACTAGATTAAATTTTCACATCAAATCGCGTAACCTAGGTCTCCCATCCGAAGGTTGCATCGATAAATATGCATTCAATTGCATATTTATCGTGCTCTTCAGTTGTCGAGCTTTCCCGAACAGCAGAGATGTGTAGATTGGATCGTTGTTCATGCTCTACCCATTACGAGACAGGATTTGGTGGCGCCTCCTGTTGGATGCACATTCTCTCGGCATTTTGCCAAGGCGTGTATAGGAGAACAGTGAGAGTCTTGTGAAATTGTCTTGGAATGAAGTGGCTACTGACGTACTCAATCTACACATTCTCAGTGATAGGACCCATCTTTACCTATTAGAGATGTAGGTGGATAAAATATCGTTTCTCGTCAACCTTGTAAAAATAAAATATTAATGTGAGTAATTTAAATGAATCCTTAATTTTGTTGTGTGGCTTCAATAATGAGATGGCGGATAATCAGTGGATGTCTAGTGGGTTTTTCGTGGGAATCAAGTAACAGCAGTGGGTGAAAATGATGTGTTTTGAAAGAGATATTCCGTAGTCAATGAGGATGTTGCGGAATGCCGTGTGCCAAATGTAAGAGCGTATCCACAGATAAAGTAGGATGACTAAGCACCTTACGCGCGAATGGATTTATACCCAACTTTAATATGCCGATAAACTTTGCCCGGTAAGGACAGTAGTCGAAGATGTGATACAACAACGCGCTCGTTATGAGGGCGATGGGGTTAGAGACATGCTAGATGATGTCTTTGCTGCACAATGACACCTCCATCACATTCAGCGAATGAGCCGGAGGGGGAGGAAACCGCATAAAGGCCTTCACGGAAATCATGGAAATCAAACCCTCTCTATGAGGTGCCAAGCTATCTGTGATGGATGCCATCTATGGCGATGGCGATCAAAGGCTGAAACTCTGGTGTGGCAAGTTGCAAAGCATTTACGGGAGTATGGGCTAACAGCCTGCTGAGGGCCATGAACTGCCAAAAACCCGTATGCATCTGAAGAAAATCATGAAAGCTCTCCATGGACTATGAGAAAATACATGTTTGTCAAAATTGCCTTTTGTTTAGGCATGAGTATCGGATGACAACTCTGTAGGAAGTGCGGTTCCTCTCGGTATATTGAGGTGGTCGATAAGCATGGTCGGAAGCAGCACCTAAAATCCACAAAGGTTCTTGGTATCTTGATTTTATAAAAAGACTGCAGCGCCTTTCATCACAAAATGCCTTAAAATGATGAAGTGGCACAAGGAAGGAAAAAGTACAATCGAAAAAATGTACATCCATCGAAGGTGAAGCATGGAAGTCATTCGATATATTGTACGGAGGAAGCGTGAGAGGCTGGGAATGTCGAGTGCTATAACGGTGATGGGTTTAATCCATATGGTATGTCGTCTAATCCATACAGTGCTGGCCCGTATTTGTTATTGGCTCAATCTCCCTCTCGGTGCCATAATGCAGCATAGACCATGTTCCTCTTGCTTATAATTACGGGCACTGAATATCCGGGAAGAATTTGAGTGTGTTTATGTAGCCATTGGTGGATGATTTGCACCATTCTTGGTACTTCCAGAGGTTGACATCGACCGACATCTGGAAAAATTTCTTGATGAAAGTTTAGGCTCTGATTGCATGCATGACTTTCCGGCTATGCCATTCTGCGGATGGTGTACAAGTGGAAAGATGCCTTGCCTAGTGTGCATCACAGGCCTTGATTTTCATTTGGCTGAAGAAGGGTGGCAGTATGTTGCCTTTGACCTGCATCGGCAGTTCCTCCTCAGACCATCGATAGGGAAGACAAGAAGAACTTCACAAAAGCAAGTTCTCCATGAAGTAGCGAGATTCAACGTTTTACGATGCGGATGTGCTTGCTCAGTGGCTCTTAAGCCTACCGGTGAAGGAAGAGGCAAAGCAAAAGCAAAAGCCACATGCAATAGCGAGGTGAGGAGCAAAGGAAAAGGTAAAGGAAAAATGTTTTGAAGGATATGGTGAGGCCTTTGCGGACTCATTACCCCTTCACGCAGCTTCCCTATTTTAGGACCTCAAACTTCCATACAACATCGGCGTGATGCACACGAAAAGAATGTCGTGGAGTCCCTTTTAATACGATCCTTAACATTCTGATAAGACAAAGGATAATGTTAATGCTAGAGTCGATCAACATAATATTTGTGATAGACCACGTCTTCACATGCAGCCTCCTGACGTTCGAAAATCTTGGTTCAAGCAGATCTTGACTTGTGCTGAGGATCATAATATGGAGGCATTCAAGTGGCTGAAACACGTCATGAAGTTCTTTGATGGTTGTCGTAGAATATAAGTAAGGGTCATCTTTTTCAGGCCAGTATTTGGCTCAAGAGTCATGACTATCATGTATGGATTGGCGGATTATGCGGTGATGGTCGGGGCTATGTTCGGCGTGTCTGGCGTGTGCTTGGAGTTAAGCCATTTCTTCCGCACACTTTGTGCTAAAAGTATGTCCCAAGAAGATAAAAGAAATGCATAAGAAAGGTTGATATGCAAGCTAGAGAGATCTTCCATGAGCTTATTTACTCGATGGCACATCTCATTTTCACCTCATGAGCGGTATTGTTGGGGAGCCACATGCAGAATCGTTAGCGATCTGACACGAGAGACAGACAAGCATCGGGGAATGTGGAAACAAAGCTAAGATTGAAGCTTCCATAGTGAGGAGTTATCCTAAAGGTTGGGAAGTTGTGTTAAAATTATCGCCACATGGTAAGCTACGGACCCAAATGATGATTACTACAACATAAACCCCATGACATACGAGGTTCTCTTTCAAGAGGAACATGATGGCGTGGTCCTAAACAAGGAGGATGATGACTTGGGTGATGTTGACTGGACCCAAGCAACTGACCTTGCTTGATTGATGGGGATTGATGGTGAGGCGATTGTGAATCAAAGAGACATAATTATGCTTGAAAAGTTAAATGAAAGGCGCTACTTGGCGATGATGAAGAGCCTCCACCCCTTGGACAACGAAGAAGATATGGGATAGTGATGATGAGAGACAGTCGACAAATAGATTACAATAGTGATGATTCATATGGGTTCTAGAAAATGTAAGTTCTTTTAATGATCATTACAATAGTATGCAATGTGCTCTTATTAATGTCTTTCTGTATGCTTATTTTTTAATCCTTACTAATTGTTTATTCTCTTCTCAATGCAGGTTTGCTAATCATGGGCAGAGTCCAGTGGCGCGATTTCCTCAATAAACTCAAAGGGACTTACTCGGAGTAGATGATCCCCAAGGTTCCCTCACAGCTCTGTGAGATGGCACCTCCTGAGGAGGGTTGGGAGGAGACCCTAGAGGAGGAGGGGTGGGGAGGCTCCTAGAGGAGGAGGGTGTGGGGAGGCATCCGGGCCAAAAACTGCAGCGTGTCTGAAATAGGAGGTCTTCTTGATGCCCTCCTATCTTGAGCAACTCCAGTCTGAGGAGGAGTATGTTCTGATGGGAGGAGGAGGAGGCCGGGAGGATGGTGAGGAGGAGGGCGGAGGTGGAGGAGGTTGACCCGGGTTGTGGGGTGACTTGCCTGGGTACTCTGCGGGGTGGCTGCATGGTCTTGCAGATACCTACCACCTTCTCGAGGCGCAAGTGGCTCATTGAACTGTGAGGGAAGAGTAAGTGCATCTCAATCATATTTTCAACACATGACAATATTTTCTTATTGTACATGGCAATCCTTTGATTCTTTTGCATCAACTGGAACCTTTGGAAAGGAGCCGTAAACCGAGCAGCCTTATCAACATCTTGTTGAAGGTTTGGCACGGCCTAATGCCGTGGCAGACGGGGACCATAAGCTGCGTGTTTTAAGTTGGGCCCACTCTGAGGCTTACCTTCAGCAAGTCTGCAGGGCCAACGGCAGCGTGATCACCAAATTTGGTAAGTTCTCTTATGAATCACTTGTCTTTAGTTTACGTTCATAGTTTATCATTGAATCCTCAACTCATGCCTTGTTTGCTTCGGTTTATGCATGATTGCAGCAACTCTATAGAGTTCTTGTGAGCACAAAGGCGAGGCAGCGTGGTCTTACTTGGCTGCAAGAAGAAAGCTCGTTAGTTGCGATATGAGGTGCGTTGGGTTGCCGTCTCGTGATACTACCATCTACACAGCGAAAATGACAAAACTCAAGCACGAAGCAAAAGCTTACCATGGCGAGGGAAGCAGTTCATGATGGTAACTATTACTAACTTTTCATTGTTTCAAGCGATCAACTATATGTTTTGTGCTCACATGTCATGCTTCCAAATTTGCATAGTTGTTCCTCGTTGGTGCTATGGAAGGCATGATGGATGGGCGTGTTTGGTGGATAGGTGGGTTGGTGATGATCACGAGTTTGCTGCCAGAGCATCAAGGCCGGGCTAACCATGGAAAAAGCAGGACACAGCCAGGAAGCAGGAACCACTGAGGCTTCAAGGCCATGAAGGTATATCTATATGCATGATGCATTTTGGTTCTACTTACCGTCATGTTCTTATGTATGGCTAACCACATTTGACATTGCGAGGAGAACAATTCTGACGCTCGAACATGGAGTCGTGGAAGCTGGCCCCGCGGAGTATCGCAGGAGCCGGAAGAGCGGTACTACAACAACACCGGCACAGAGTCTTACACGAACTATCGGTTTATCCGGATGTTCCGTTCTGAGTCGCCAATCTCGGATCGGCGACCGCGGCGGTGGTGGCCATCGAGGTAGAATCCCATGGCCGTGTTTGATGGCGATCACTCCATCGATCTCGTACACACGGCTTTGAGCTACCAACCGAGCCCGTTAGAAATGCAGGCGTTCACACCTCCTTAGTCGCGGCGTCTTTGTAAGTACCACCCTATCTTCTTTATCTCTATCTTTCTTAGTTTATTTTCAGCATTGCCTTAGAAACAACCTCAATTTTGTAGGCATATCACGCCTTTCTCGAGCATAGGCATATTGAGGTGCGGGTACCTGACAGTGAAGGCAAACAATGATTACAACTATCAAGTGATGGCGGTTAGTTTTGCCCTCTTAAAACCAAGCTCAAATTTGCATTCATTTGACTTTCTAGTTTGCTTGTTTAACTAACATCCAGACTATGTTGGCGTCTTGGACTAACATGAGCCACCTCAAGTTGGACCCCCACCACCTGCGGAAGCCCCACATTCCACGTTCGAGGAATGGGTGGCACTAAGCGATGATAGTCCGGTTAGTACATTTGCTAACTCTTGACAAACTAGTTCTTATTCATTCAACACTATCATGTCATATTTACGTTAGAATCTTCTCTCAAACATGTAGAGACCGTGGCTCGAATCCTGCTCCGTCACCCAATCCTCCGATCTGGAGTGATGGTGGTCAGCAATTTAAGACGGAGAGTGGTCTTGGCGGTGGTGGTTTTAGCGGAGGTGGACTTGGTGGTGGTGGTTTTGGCGGAGGTGGACTTGGTGGTGGTTGTGGTTTTTGGCGGAGGTGGACTTGGTGGTGGTGGACTTGGCGGAGTGGTCTTGCTTGATGTCGATGATGATTCCGTGCATCTGACGTCGTGTCATGCCTTTCATGTTCCAACTTTATGATGTTCCATGTCTTTTTCTTTTTATGTTCATGAACTTTCGCGGTGATGATCTTTAGATGATGAACTTGACTATGTTTAAATAGCGATGATGAACAGTATGCTTAGATGATGAGCTATCATATTTGCACAATTCCATATTATACGCTTTGAAATGTTGTCAAATGAATTGAAAAAAGAAAACAGGGAAAAAAACTATGCCTATGAAAAGCCTTGACATAGCTAAGCCAGGAGTTACGGGGCCGTCACGTGGCAGGAGCTATGCAAAGCAAATCGGCATAGATACCATCTCTTGACTGCATTTGTAAGCATGAGGAGAAGCGGGGGAGGCGACACATGCGCAGGTATCTTGTGGCTGGGCCGTCGGCGCCAATTCCACCATGCCTACGGCCAGCCATCCATGCAATGATGGCATTCACACTGAATCGCCGTAGCTTTTGAAGGCAAGTCTTGCCGTCGGGACGAAAAATATTGACGACAAAACTATGCGAAGCCAGGTGGGCCAGACCTTGACGCCATGCCCAAGGCTATACTACACCGGATGCGATACATCTCGTTGCGTGATCTCGCCAGGAGGGCTATATGCGACATTTGTGGAAATAGAATCTATCTTGACGACAAAGGACCTATCTGACTTACACAGGCGTGGAAAGGCATAGTCATGGTCGGATCGCGTATAGCATTGGTTTGATCCTCTCATTAATAGCCCAATTCTATATGCGTATCTTGGAACTAATGATCAATGGGTTAAATTTTTTATCATTGTGGAAGAACATGGTGCCTCCTTTGTCTTTCGTTTTGTTGAAGTTCACCATCCGTCGGGCTTATTGGGCGGTCGAAGCGGGTATATGGCTTTGTCCACCTCTAGATGAGAAACCATGAAGCAAACAATTAATACATGAATATTTTCTTTGCTCATAAGCCATACAATGAAGCTATGGGAGAGTCATTGAGCACCACTTAAGAATGACAAGCGTGACCAAAAATCAGTTTGTTTTCACGCACAGGAAGTCGACCATGGAAGCCATTTTCTTGATACGACAACTTATGGAGAGATATAGGGAGCAAAGAAGGACTTGCATATGGTGTTCATTGACTTGGAGAAGGCCTATGATAAGATCTGCATGGAATGTCATGTGGTGGGCCTTGGAGAAAGCATAAAGTCCGACAAAGTACATTACCCTCATCAAGGACATGTCGATAATCTTTGTGACAAGCTGTTTGAACAAGTGATGTAAACGCGATGACTTCGATTAAGATAGGACTGCATCGGGGTCACTTTGAGCCCTTATCTTTTCATGGTGATAGATGAGGTCACAATATACAAGGAGATATCCCATGGTGTATGCTCTTTGCGGATGATGTGGTGCTAGTTGGCGATAGTCGAATGAGGTAAATTGGAAGTTAGAGTTATGGAGACAAACCTTGGAATAAAGGGTTTAGGCTTAGTAGAACTAAAACCGAGTACATGATGTGTGGTTTTGATACTACTAGGTGCGAGGAGGAGGAGGTTAGCCTTGATGGCCTTGTGGTACCTCGAAGGACACCTTTGGTATTTGGGGTCAATCTGTAGGAGGATGGGGTATTGATGAAGATGTGAACCATCGAATCAAAGCGGATGGATGAAGTGGCGTAAACACGGCATTCTCTGTGACAAGAGGTGCCACAAAAGCTAAAAAGCAAGTTCTACAAGGCGGTGGTTCGACCCGCAATGTTGTATGGCGCTGAGTGTTGGCCGACTAAAGGCGACATGTTCAGCGATTAGGTGTGGCGAGATGCATATGTTGAGATGGATGTGGCCACCACGAGGAAGAGATCGTCAGAATGATGATATCTGAGATAGAGTTGGGGTAGCACCAATTGATGAAGCTTGTCCAACATCGTCTAAGATGGTTTGGCATATTCAGCATGACCTCGAAGCTCCGATGCATAGCAGACTGGCTAAAAGTCGCGAGAGAATGACAAGAGAGGAGGTAATAATTTGACATGGGAGGAGTCCATTAAGAGAGACTGAAGGATTGGAGTATCACCAAAGAGCTAGCTATGGGCGGTGCGTGGAAGCTTGCTATCCATGCGCCCGAGCCATGAGTTGGTTGCGAGATCTTATGGGTTTCACCTCTAGCCTACTAACTTGTTTTGGGACTAAAGAGCTTTGTTGTTGTTGTTGTTGTTGTTGTTGTTGTTGTTGTTGTTGTTGTTGTTTTTGTTTGTTGTTCTGCTAGCGACATCATGGGTGAAACCATCATATGCACAACCGGACTCATTAAGCGATGTTCTTTATATTTTATTTTAAATCTAAATAGTTTAGCTTTTGTGGATGATTGTAGTGTCTTCTTTGCCTCTTATTTTAGTAATTAATATGATAAATTTTGCATTGCTTGGGATGTCCACGGCTCTTTTTTAATGTATATACATGCCTTTGTCTAGCTATATGTTCCATTTTGTGAGAATATATTCCGGTTTACAAGTATTAAAATTAATGATAGCACATAGCGTTTGTGGTCGGTTTGTTCAGATCTAATGTAGTCAATATAGTCGGATCAACATTCATGTTCTTTAAGCTCAAAGTGAAGTATTTCAGCAGCGTGGATTTCTCCCGAAGCGGTGGTCACGTTGCCTACAAGATGAGAATCATGCGGTGCTACAATTGGTAATCTTGGTCATCTGCCATTCTTGTTCACATGGCTTAGTAGTGGTTGGTTTTTCTTGTGCTTGTGGAAACTTATCAAGCTCGAATAGCGGTTACTGTTATGTTGTTTTGTTGAAATTGTTGTTCAAGAGAGAATCGGACAAGAGAAATAATGGGTGTGGTACAAAACAACATAAACAACAATCTTTTATGGTTCGATGAAGTACACTTTATCTTGCATCTATAAATTCAAGTTATTATGCGCTGTTTTGAAATGAATCTCTTTTCTGAATGGAAAAGAGTGATTTGTCTTGACAAAATTTGTTGATTTAAACCACCTCATAATTTGAGTTATAAGCGGGGCACCCAGTTTTTCTTCTCGTTTTAGACAGCTCATGACAATGATAGAAATCATGCTGATTTTTTACGGGATATGGGGCCTGGCTTAGAGCTAAAATTGCCTCTTAATACTACTTTTAGAACAAGGCTTCAAGATGAGCGACTTTGAATTAACAAAGCCATCAACCAGCTAGGAATTACTACATCATATTGATTCATAACAAAAAAAGAAAACAATGATAATGAAAATATGGAGATACAACATGATGCAAAACATCATGCATACACCAAAACAACAAGCACACATGATATAAACAACTAAGAAGCTAGCTTGATGTTGATGGAGCCCATCGGCGTGCTTCTAAGCGCATTAGCATAACACTTGAGGTGGAAGACCACCCAGCGATGATGGACCGCCCTTATCTACCCTAAAGGTGAACATTGTCACCATACTACCTACCTTCTCCAATTCTAAAGGGACCCTTGCCCCTCTTTGGGTTGAGCGATGTCAGGACTATTGAAAGTTGGAGAAGCTCACTCTAGATCAAAGATGATAATGATTTTGGAGCCCCAGAAATTCTCAGCTGATAAACACTGCTGTGTAAAGATCATCGACCAAAGCCGACAAAGCTCATTCATCTACCGACTAAGAAACAAAGCTGCTATTGGTGAGCTCGTGAAGAAACATACATCGGAGGAGTTGAAACAACGGTCTTGAGAGAATATCGAGCCGTAGTTATTGGCACCATGTCAATATGTCGACCAAGATGCGACCCTCCTAAAGGAACTCAAAGGTCCCAAAGGATAGAAGCGCATCTTGAAGCAGCTTTAAAGGTGGATATCATTACATGAACATTACATAAGATGGGGATACATACATAAGGCATACAATGTCACACGAATACATCATCATCTTACAAGAGATCAACATCAACTATGGAACACAAGCGAAACTCAAGCGACATCCACCACCTAGCCAGCTGCCGACCTGGAACCTATCCCTGATCGAAGAAGAAGCGGAAGAAGAACTCCAAAACAAGTAAACATCGCTCTCCGTCATGATCATCGCTAAACTGTACCTGCAGTTGTTGTAGTAATCTATAATACGAGGACTCGCAATCCCATTACCACGGGTATCAAGACTAGCAAAGCTTAAAGGGAAAGGAAGGGGGTAAAGTGGTGAGGTTGCAGCAGCGACTAAGCATGATATGGTGGCTAACATACGCAAATAAGGCGAGAAGAGAAGCAAAGGCGGTCGTCAACTAGCAATGATCAAAAGTGATCTGAACTCCTACTTCGTCAAACATAACGAAACGTGTTCACTTCTCGGACTCCGCGAAAAGAGACAATCACGGCTACACGTTGATGCATTTTAATTCGGATCTGGTGTCAAGTTATCTACAATCGGACATTAACAAATTCAATCTGCCACATAACCCATGACACGACTCTCGAAAGTTTATACCTGCGGGGGTGTCCCAACAGCCCATGATAAGCTCTCGCGATTAGACGAGGATATTCCTTCTCCGGAAGACCGATCGATCTCGGAATCCTGGTTTACAAGACATTTCGACAATGGTAAAACAAGACCAGCAAAAGCGCCCGATCATGCGACAATCCGATAGGAGCTGCACATATCTCGTTCTCGAGCAACCGGGATAAGCGAAGCGTCTGGTCCGGCGTAACCCAAGTTGCCAAGGATGGTCCCACGGTGGTCTAGTTTGGACCAACACTTGAGCAAGCATTGGCGGGGATATAATAAATGACCCGTGTTAATTACTCCCAAAGGAAAAATCTCGTGGTGGTGAGGCAAATGGTAAAACCAAGGTTGGGCCTTCTTTGGAGGAGTTTATTCAAAGCGAACTGTCAAGGGGTCCCATAAATCACCCGACCGCATTAGAGCATAAAATCCGGGAACATAACACGGTATAATGAAACTAAGGCGGCGAGTGGAACAAAACACCGGGCATAAGGCCGAGCCTTCCACCTTTACCAAGTATATAGATGCATTAATAATATAAGAGATATTGTGATATCCCAACAAAATCCTGTCCACCATGGAGCAATCTTCAACCACTGCAACTAACAACACTATAAGAGGGTTGAGCAAAGCGGTAACATAGCCAAACAACGGTTTGCTAGGAAGGTGTCAAAGGTTAGAGGTTCATGGCAATTTGGAAGGCTTGAAGAGCAAATGATAGGTAGCAGCATAACGATAGAATGAAGCAACTAGCATAGCAATGATAGTAGTGAGATCAGGATGGCGGTCATCTTGCAGAAATCCCGCTAGGAAGAAACGAGTCCATGAAGAAGATGAAGCCACGAAGATGAACCAGCGTGAAACGCATCCTCACGATCATAGCGCAATGAGAACTATCGAGAAGAAGCACACAACATAGTAAACACACCACATAGACAAGACATGATGCACAACCAAGCATGATGCATGAAAGCTACATGAAGCTACTCATGGCAGAGGCGATGCAAACAAGAACAACACATCAAGGCAAGTTTAAAGGGCAGAGCAACATATAACAATTCCGGTGAGTCCTCATATGCAAATTTAGAAATTGGTTCAGAACTGAATAAACCTTATGTTCAAGTTTTTAAACAGCAAGTTAAGATGCAAGAGAATCTACGAAAATCTAGTCAAGTTACATATAAAGTTCATATAATTGAACTCGGCCTAGAAGATCTGAGCAAAACAAGTTAAGCATGGCATTGATGCAAAATGCACCCAAACATCAAGCAAACACCTCAAAACAAGGATGCAACATGATAATATGAAACTACATGCTAAATCAAGCAAGTTTCATATAGAGCACCTCAAAAGCAGACAATGGTTCCACACACACACTATACAAGATATGACAACAATCTGTCCAAAACAACACAAGTAGGCATATTGCAAGCTCAAAACAATATGCTCTGACACTAGCGTGAAACGAAGGCATGGGCATGAAATCTGGTAAAGCATAACAAAACATGAACAGAGCTATCTCCGAAATCACTAGAACATGCTCAAAAAGGACATGGGAAGATTGCAAATATTGAGTTTAGGACTTAGCGAATTAACATCGAGGTTGCAATGTTTAGAGCTATCAAACAACATATTACAGGGAACTTATCAGGCAAACAAAGGCATGGCATGAATCTACTAAATGCATAGAACAAAAGTCCATTCTTGACCAAGAGCGAAAAGGATCCGAAGATATGATGGCACCCATGAACATGGCAAAAGATATAATGATTCATACATGAACAACAATAAGTATTTCTATAACTAAAAACAGAAAAATTTCTAACAATTCTAACTTTTTATAACTATATATTTCTATAACTAAAAAAAGAAAAATTTCTACAATTTCAAACATTTCTAACAAATCTAACAATTCTAACATTTCTAACTATTTCTAAAAACAGAAAATGTCTAACAATTTCTTAAAACAGAAAAATCTATAACTAAAATGTATGTGTGTGTGTGTGTGCGCTCACGGCCGGCTAAGCGAGGCTGACAGAAGTAGCAGTGGCCAAGTGTGACAGGCACTGAGCCAGAGACGAGACGTCTGGTGAGGCAATGACGGAGCAGGCGTGTGACAGAGGCCAGCGGCAACAGAGACCAGGCGAGCTGACAGCAGGGAGCCAAGCGGCGGCAGTCGAAGGAGAAAGCGAGAGGAGATGAAAGCCCATGAAATTTTGAAGTGTTTAGTTATATAGAAGGCACCTTTAGTACGGTTGGAGCCACCAACGGTACTAAAATCTGTTTAACTAGGCCAAGCGGCGGAAGCGACCCCTTAGTACCGGGTGGTGGCACAAACCGGTACTAAAATTACTAGTACCGGTTTGTGCCACGACTCGGTACTAAAGGGGTCTTGGCTTAGCAGTGCGGTCTTGATTTAGTCCCACCTCGCTAGTCGAGGGGCTACCGCCTGGTTTATAAGCCCATCACGGTAGCTCTCTCGAGCTCCTCTCCTAATCAGGCCTCTGGGCCTACACCTCCTCGCCTTGTGGGCCTCTTGGGCCCAGGGCCTGCATCTGGCCCAATGAAAGGTTGTGTCGCTAGTCGTGTGCAGGCGCTTTGGCCCGATGGCGAGCTTTTTTTCTTTATTTTTTGTTTTACTTATTTTTGAGTTGTTTTTGTTGTATTTAGAGTTTCTTTGTGAATATTTTTGCTTTAGGTACAAAAATTACAAACTTTCTCTTAGTGCCGGTAGATTTCAAATTTGAATAGTTTAAATTTTGAATTATTTGAAATTTGTGTGAATCACTAGTTTGTGAATAACTTAACTTTGAAAAAGTTTTTCCAGTGATTCTTTTTCTTATGTTCAATATTAGTGTGTTTTATCATTATATTCAATTTAGTAATGCTTAGGTTATTTAAAAATGAAATGCCTTTGTAACATTCAGTTTTAAATGAAACCACGATACTTGAAAGTGATTGTCCATTTTGTACGAAGTGCATCCATTTTGCGTAACCCTCTCTACTTTCTTGCACATGCTATTTGTATGAAATTATGATACCATGCCAACTTTCAACCTTTTCGAGTTCATTTGAATTGCTTTTCAATTTCAGGGGTCATTTAATTTGGAAAAATCAGTAAATGCATGAAAAGAATTTGTTTGCACATAAAATTTCTTCGCGTTTCAAATGCCAAAACACATAACTACCCTAAATATTACAGACATTCCCTCTGGGTGTGAAACACAGAAGAAAGTGATGATAGTGAAGCCGATCACATCCCAAATCTTTGGGTGTGAAACTTTTTCTTCCGTGTCCCTTTCTGCGCGTAACCATGGAAAATCTTCATCATTTAACGGGATGCTCGGGTCAATATTCACTGTGAATGGAGCAATTTCATCAAACTTTTCTTAATCTTGACTTGTCATCTTGTCATCCACTCCCGATGTTTCTCTTCCCGAAAGAACTATGTGCGCTTTGGCTCATCGTAACGATGCATTAACTTCCTTATCTTTTCTTTTCTTGGCTTGGTAGACATGTCCTTCACATAGAAAACTTACATCATTGGCTAGGGCGAATGGTTAAATCGCATCACATAAGATTGTTGAGATCCTTGTCATTCCGTCTTTCGGGTCTTCCGTTACCCGCCTCGTGTCATATTGACCCATTTGCACGAAACAAAGGACCTTTAAACCCGCGTCGATAGTCAAGTTCCCATATGTCTGTATATAACCATAATATGTTTCCTTTCCGTCTTGGTTTACGCATCAGCGGACACCCTTTATTTTGTTGGTGCTCTTCTTATCTTGGGCAATCGTGTAAAATGTATTACCATTTATCTCGTACCCTTTGAAAGTCATTATATTGAAGATGGTAGCTGGGACAGACAAGTACAGGTCATCTTCAATAGAGGTGGCATGCATGATGCGTGTACGCAACAGTTGGCGAATCTCTGGTTTGTTCACGTGTAATCCACTCATCGGACCGCTCGGGTGTTTGGGCGTAGCAAATTCTTGTGTTCATCCATATACGGAGCCACCAAGGTGGAATTCGGTAGAAGCTGTAGTGTGCTTGGTGAGAGAATGTCCGTCCATACATATTATTTGTTCCCCTCCTAGCGTGCCTTTTCCATCGATCGCCCTTATGCGCGATTCAGGAACACCAATCGGCTTAAGGTCGAATGAAGTCAATACAAAACTCAATGACCTCCTCATTTTGATGGCCCTTGGAGATGCTTCCCGGCTAACGCGGTTATGAACATATTTCTTTAAGACTCCATGAACCTCAAGGGGAACATATTGTGTAGAAATACAGGATCCAGCGTTAATCTCTTATAGGTGAACTAGGGCGTGCGTCATGATGTTGAAGAAGGATGGTGGGAACACCAACAAAGCCCGACAAGACATTGCACCAAATCATTACGTAACCTTGGTATGATTTGGATCGATTACCTTCGAGAGATTGCATTGAGAAATGCACCTTCACAATGGCTAATCGAGCGTTTTCGGTAAAGCCCCTCAATGCAACCGGAAGCGATTCGTCATAATCACGTGGCGTCATGAGACTTTAGGTTCTAGAACTTTTTCTGCCATGTTTATTATTCCCTTATATTTGACAAGCGGTACCTTATCTTGGCGGAGCATTCAAAGAAGATTTCCTTCTCTTCTTTGGTAGGCGTAGCTTGCATGACCACGATGTATGCCGTCTTCTCCGTGCATACGTTGCTGGTCCTCCGTGCCTCGGTGTATCTTTTGTCTTCCCACGCCCAAAAGCCAAGCGAGGTCCGCAAAAGATTCTTCGTGCGTGCATCACGTCGATTCGGAGCGGACCTCTAGGTCTTTCAATATGGCAGGTCCCAAAATATAGATTTCTTCTTCCACATGGGTGCCGTCCGTCGCGTCGTTCGGAACAGGTTGTCCGCGAGGACCCTTTCCAAATATCACCTTCAAATCCTTGACCATATCATGTACATCAGCACCGATCACGATGGCGAGGCTTGGTCCGGTGATCCGCCTCACCTTTGAAATGCTTGCCTTTATTTCTTCAGGATGCTGCTCGGAAGAAATCGGCGATGTCCCAGTACATTCTTCTTACAACTATTCAAATATATCTGTCGGTATCATCCAAGCAGTCGTGCATCCGCGGTATCCCTTGTTTGTCTGTCACGAAAGGTTCTTGAGAGCAGGCCAATCATTGATGGTCACGACAATAGCATAGGTCAAATTCTTCCCCATGTGCTCATCCACGCGTACACCTTCCATTCTACAGCTGTAAGAGTTCTTCAACTAATGGCCTTAGGTACACATCAATGTCGTTCTTGGTTGCTTAGGGCCTTGGATGAGCAGGCATCATAATGAACTTCCGCTTCATGCACAACCAAGGAGGAAGGTTATACAAACATAGAGTCACAGGCCAGGTGCTATGGTTCTGCTCGCTCCCACAAAGGATTAATGCCATCTGCGCTTAGACCAAACCATACGCTCCTTGCGTCATCGCAAACTCCTTCCCGTACTTTCTTTCGATTTTTCTCCTCGACCGTCGTGGGTACTCTCAACTTTCGCTCTTTCTTACGGTCTTCTTGCCATCTCATCGCCTTGGCATGCTCTTTGTTTTGGAACAAAGCGTTTCAACCGTGGTATTATAGGAGAATACCACATCACCTTAGCAGAATCTTCTTCTGCGCTCGCCCTTGACATCACCGAGCTCATCGCGGCTGATCTTATAGCGCAATGCACCACATACCGGACAAGCGTTCAAATCCTCGTACTCACCGCGGTCGAGGATGCAATCATTAGGGCATGCATGTATCTTTTGCACCACTAACCCTAGAGGCGGAGACAGCCTTCTTTGCTTCGTCACGTACTCTCGGGCAATTCGTTGTCCTTTGGAAGCATATCCTTTATCATTACAGCAAATTTTCAAATCCCTTGTGAGATACACCATTCTCTGCCTTCCATTGCAGCAATTCAGTGTGGTGCCCAGCTTTTTCTTGTCACCCTCGCAATTCGAATACAACAATTTTTGTGATCCTCGACATGCTTATGCCTTCTTCTTCTCCAAATCACTTGCGGTTTCTCTTTGCATCGGCAATGGCCCGACCTAGATCATCAACGGGCTCATCGATGCCTCTTCTTCAACTTCTTCCGCATTGCGGCTCAGCTTCTTCCCATTACCGGCTCAGCTTCTTCCCCATTGTTGTATCATCGTATTCAGGAACCCATGGCGGGATAGCTGTAAATGCGTCCTCTTCTTCTTCATTGTCTTCCATCATAACCCCTCTTTCTCCGTGTTTGGTCCAAACATTATAGTGGGGCATGAAACCGGACTCAAACAGGTGGGCGTGAATGGTTCTTGGCGTAGAGTAATTGTGACCATTCTTCAGACACCACATGGACAACATAAAACCTTCCGCCCGCTTGTATGCCTCGGTATAGCGAGAAAAGCATCTGCGCCCTCAGAACTAGGGTGAGCATCGGTCATCGTACATCCATTGCCGGCTCATCTTCATTACACAACACCGAATAGAACAAATTAATACAAGTTCATACATAAAGTTCATACAACACTTAAATGCAACAAAAAATAACTCTCTAGCTAAAGCATTTAAATGCAACAACAAATGCGATCAAGATCGCAACTAAGGTAACAATTGATCCAACAGCATAATGATACCAAGCCTCACTATCGATGGCATATTTTCTAATCTTTCTATTCTTCAGCGCATTTTCTCCATCTTGATCTTGTGATCATCGGCGACATCGGCAACATGCAACTCCAATTCCATCTTCTCCCCATCAATTCTTTTCAATTTTTCTTTCAAGTACTCGTTTTCTCTTTCAACTAAATTTAACCTCTCGACAATAGGGTTGGTTGGAATTTCGGTTCACATATTTCCTAGATAAAAATATCTATGTCAACTTGATGGGCATAATTTGTCATAAACGAAATGCAACTAATAGTTTTAAAAGAGAATATACCACATCCGAATCATAACAGGGCCGAGGGCGGCGGGGCGGATATCAAAACCATGGCACTATGTATAACAAACAACATACGGGTAAGATAATTATTACATGATTAACTATATATCCAAATCACACAAACATCAATTTTTATATAAAATTACATGAACAAGAGGCTCACCACAAGGTGGTGTCGGTGACAGGATGGTGCAGGCGTCGGCGGTGGTTCTGACGGAGATTTAGAAGGCACTAAGTAAACCACACCTACATATGCAAACTAAGTGTTATTTTTGACCTCAAATTGCATATAAATCAAATACTAGCACATATATATATTTCCTCCCAAATTACTAAACTCACAAATTAGTAACTATATAAAGCGTTGCAAGAGCTAATCTAGCAATGAGAGATGAAAGGACAAAGTTGCTAAACTTTGTGATCATTTGAATGGATGGGGGCCTTCAAATCTTGACAAATTTTGGGCAAAATTTGTGGTGAGCTCGAGGAAAGAGGAAGAACGAGAGAGAGGAGAGGGAAAGGGGAAGAACGAGCAAGCTGGGCGAAGGGTTTATATGCGGAGGACCTATAGTACGGTTCGTGGCACGAACCGCTACTAAAGGTTTGGAGGGGCCAGGCCGACAACATCCTGACCACCCTCATTAGTACCGGTTCGTGGCACAAACCGGTGCTAAAGGTTAACCACAACCGGTACTAATGAGAGCGGCCCGGCTAGCCGTTGGGCCCGGCACTAATGTATACATTAGTGCCGGCTCTAATACAAACCGGCACTAATGTGCTTCATTTGACCCTTTTTCTACTAGTGCTGATCGAAGAAGAAGCGAGAAGAAGAACTCCAAAACAAGTAAACATCGCTCTCGCGTCATGATCATCGCCTCCTGTACACCAAGCTGTTGTTGTAGTAATCTGTGAAACCACGAGGACTCAGCAATCCCATTACCATGGGTATCAAGACTAGCAAAGCAAAAGGAAAGGAAGGGGGTAAAGTGGTGAGGTTGCAGCGGTGACTAAGCATGATATGGTGGCTAACATATGCAAATAAGGCGAGAAGAAGCAAAGGCAGTCGTCAACTAGCAATGATCAAGAAGTGATCCTGAACTCCTACTTCGTCAAACATAACACATAACCCGTGTTCACTTCTCGGACTCACGGAAAAGAGACAATCACGGCTACACACATGGTTGATGCGTTTTAATTCGGATCTGGTGTCAAGTTATCTACAAGCGGACATTAACAAATTCCCATCTGCCACATAACCGGGCACGGCTCTCGAAAGTTTATACCTGCGGTGTCCCAACAGACCATGATAAGCTCTCGCGATCAACGAAGGATATTCCTTCTCCAGGAAGACACGATCAGTTTGAATCGGTTTACAAGACATTTCGACAATGGTAAAACAAGACCAGCAAAGCGGTGATCTTGTTGACAATCCCGATAGGAGCTGCACATATCTCGTTCTCGGGACCAGGATAAGCGACGTCTGGTCTGCGGCACCCAAGTTGCCAAGGATGGTCCATACGGTGCTCTAGTTTGGACCAACACTTAGACAAGCATTGGCCGGGGGCTATAATAAACATGACCCTTGGGTTAATTACTCCCAAGGGAAAAATAGGTGGTGGTGAGGCAAATGGTAAAACCAAGGTTGGGCCTTCTTTGGAGGAGTTTTATTCAAGCGAACTGTCAAGGGGTCCCATAAATCACCCGACAGCGTTAGGAGCATAAAATCGGGAACATAACACCGTTATGGCGGAAACTAGGGTGGCAAGAGTGGAACAAAACACCAGGCATAAGGCCGAGCCTTCCACCTCTACCAAGTATATAGATGCATTAATAATATAAGAGATATTGTGATATCCCAACAAAATCTTGTCCACCATGGAGCAATCTTCAACTACTGCAACTAACAACGCTATAACGGTGAGCAAAGCGGTAACATAGCCAAACAACGGTTTGCTAGGAAGGGTGTCAAAGGTTAGAGGTTCATGGCAATTTGGGAGGCTTGAAGAGCAAATGATAGGTAACATGCATAGCGATAGAATGAAGCAACTAGCATAGGAATGATAGTAGTGAGATCCGGGAGCGGTCTTTCTTGCACTGAAATCGATAGGAAGAAGAACGAGTCCATGAAGGAGATGAAGCCACGAAGAGCAGACCAAGCGTGAGCGAGCGCATCCTCACGATGCATAGCATACAGAACTATCGAGAAGAAGCACACAACATAGTAAACACACCACACATAGACAATACATCATGCACAACCAAGCATGATGCATGAAAAACTACATGAAGCTACTCATGGCAAGCGATGCAAACAAGAACAACACATCAAGGCAAGTTTAAATGAGGGAAACAACATATAACAATTCCGTGAAGTCCTCATATGCAAATTTAGAAATTGGTCCAGAACTGAATAAACCTTATGTTCAAGTTGTTAAACAGCAAGTTAAGATGCACCAAGAGAATCTACAAAATCTAGTCAAGTTACATATAAAGTTCATATAATTGAACTACGGTCTTGAAGATATGAGCAAAACAAGTTAAGCATGGCATTGATGCAAAATGCACCCAAACATCAAGCAAACACCTCAAAACAAGGATGCAACATGATAATATGAAACTACATATAAAATCAAGCAAGTTTCATATAGAGCACACTCAAAAGCAGACAACGGTTCAACACACACACACTATACAAGATATGACAACAATCATCCAAAACAGCAAGTAGGCATATTGCAAGCATCAAAACAATATGCTATAGCACCCCCAACGTAAGAACAAAAGGCATGGGCATGAAGTACTGGTAAAGCACAACAAAACATGAACACTGAGCTATCTCCAGAAATCACTAGAACATGCTCAAAAGGACATGGGAAGATTGCAAATATTAATAGTTTCAGACTTAGCAGAAATAACATCAGGTTGCAATGTTTAGAGCTATCAAACAACATGTTACAGGAACTTATCATGGCAAACAAATGCATGGCATGAATCTACTATATGCATAGAACAAAAGTCCGTTACTGACCAAGAGCCAAAAGGATCGGAAGATATGATGGCACCCATGTAAACATGGCAAAAGATATGATAGATTCATACATGGCAGAAACAACAATAAGTAGGCATGTTGGTGAGCTTGAACCACTCACCACAGAGCAATACATGGCATGGCAAGGCAACCAACAAGAAGACATGTTTGAGAAGCTAAGCATGGCAAGAGCAAGTTCATAGGGTACATGTATCACTAGCAAAACACATGGCAAAAGCTGAGCTTCATGTTAGGTGACAACAACATTATTTAGCAACTTTGGAGCAAGATAACAACATGTTACATACGCTATAAATGCAACCAGGGGCATGAATGGATAGAAAGAATGTATAACAAAACATCCTTAGTGAACATCTCCAGATTATGCATAGAATGACTAGTAGCAAGGTTTACAAAGCAACAAAATATACTGAATCGATCGGGAAAACAGCAATAGCAAGTACACTACTTAACAAGCTTGATGCACTCAGCATACAACTCATAAAATACATGGATTGCACCTATGGAAAGATGGCATGGCATAGATCAAAACACATGTAGACATCAACCTCAAGGATGCACACATCAAACATGGCAAAAATGACAAATGAGCAAGTTATAACAGTTTATGATTAACATCAACTAGCACTTTACAGCGATGATTAGGGCATCAAGATGGACTCAAATGAACATGATGCAATGGAATTTAAATGAAGTACTCGTCGAGAAGAACAATTTGACATATTATATGCACAAATTGGAGCCACATACACATAGATACAGCATGTCAAAGATGCCTATATGATGCTGAAAATTCAGGGACTTGGCAGTTTTTGGGGAAAAAATGGGCCTGCATAAGATAACTAAAAGATCGCAGGGGCAAGGTTTAGTGGGCTGCTCACCACAGGCTCGGCCCATGACGAGAAGCAGGCGGGGTGGGCTGGGCCTTGGAGGCCGGCAGCGGTGGGCCTCGGAGGGCATCGGGGCCTGGGCATCGAGCTCCTGCTCAGGCGGCCGATCTGAGGGAGGCGGCGGCTGCGCCGGTGAGGCAGACGGCGCTCCGGGCGAGGCAAGACGAAGGCCGAGAGCAGGCGGATCCGGCCGGGGTCTCGGATCCGCGATGGCGGCGGCATCAGGGTTCCTTAGGCGGGTGGTGGGATCCGAAGCAGAAGCGACAAACCTTGGCGTCTGTGGCGAAAAGCAGCCGTGGCGGGGACAACGGCCCGAGCAGGAGGCTCAGCGGCGGCAACCGAGCTTCGTCGGGCGGCGCTCGGCGAAACTCCGTGCGAGGCGAATGGCGGCGCGAGAAAAAGAAGCGGCGCCGCAGCGGACTCATGAGCGAGTTGCGGCGAGGGCGGGCGGTCGTGGGCTCTGCAGACGCGGCGATGCAGGGCATGGGGGACGGCGTGGCGAGCCATGTGGCGCTCGAAGTGGCTGGGCGGCGACATGGCGGTGGCTGGCCACTAGGGGCTTGCCAAGTGGCGGAGGCTGAAGCCGGATCTATAAGGGAAAGGCGGCAGGCCCAGAGGTGGGAGGTGGCTGCGGGTTGGGTGGCATGGAAAAAGAGGAGGAAGGGGGTAGGCTGCCAAAATTGGAAGGGAAGGTGTATATAAAGGGTAGGGGCTAGGGTTTGAGGGTTTTGGAGGGTTTGAGCCTCGGATGCGATCAAGTACCGGTCGGAGGGGGTTTAAGCCGGGTTAGATGGGCTGTGGCAGAGGTTGGGCTGAGAGGAGAGAGAAAGCAGCCCGGCAACTGTTTCGGATACAGAAGCGTCCGACGTTTGACGGCAAATGCCTTCTAAGTTTAACGGTTGGGCTAGCAAGCGAGCTCGAATCTTGACGAAACTTGCGAAGCGATCTGTCTACACTATAATAAGACCATACGACAAGTTGCAACCCATTCAAGAACATTTTATGCCACTTATAAAAAATATTTCGGAGGTGTCGCGGGCGTGCGAGAGTGTCGCTCGAGCGGACAGGAAAGGCTGGCGGAATCGAATGGATGCAAGTTCTGAAAAACCTGCGAGATGAAATGCAGATGATGACATGATAAAATGCAACGCAAGCAAATGACATGGCAATGGCGAATAAGCTGGCGGACACTGGCGCATCAAATCCGGGCGTTACATCCAAGCACCCACACCTTGTTGCTAACGAGCCAGCGGAACCATATCCTCCGTCCAAAGGCGATGGCCCGACCAACCAAGAAGCAAACACACATAGATCGGGCTTCTAACAACCACAGGAGCCATGAAAGACTACTGATCTAGCGACATAGAGCACCTCGGCGCCACCGTCCATTGCGATTCCGTTGGATGCGGACAATCACACCACAAAGCCAAGACACACCCCAACTCACACAGCGTCACCTTCAAAAATGATGATGCATGCCACGCTGGGGCCACCTAGTGCGGATCAAACTAGGGTTTCACCGAGTATGCGGCGTGGAGGGAGCGGGTCAAACCTCTGACTCTTCATAGAAGGGGATGACACCTGCAGGTGTCGTCACCGTCATGACTAGATAGCTAGCCAAAGATTTCTCTTGGTTAGAGTCCGCACCTCCATCCCTACCATCGATGCATCCTGCGATCGATGGCCATCGAGACCAGATCTGGCGAGAGTTGGGCGTTGGAGTCTGAAGGCGACCTTCGATTTGGCGCACAGGGATACCATTTCACCTATCATGATCAATGACCGCTGCCACTCGCCGCCGACATGACCAAGGAATAGGAGCACCGTGAGTGCCGCTTCGCCATAGCCGACATCATCCTGCACTACCGAGGCCGTCGCCTCGACATCTGTAGCCCTTGACACGAAGATGAAGTAGCCAGACCTCGTCGCCGCCGTCCTTAGCGGTCGCTCGGTCTTCGCTGGCCCCTCTCAGGGAGTGTGAGGAGGAAGGGCGGGAAAGGGAGCTCCGTGGCTAGGGTTGTGTCGGCTCCCATGGCCCAGGCAGGTATATTTAACTCCTCAAGTACTGCAATGTTTGGTGGCAAAGCTGGAAGACATCATAGAAAGGCATGATTGTCGCTTCCATCATCACATTGAACTCTCACTTGTGATCCATAGCCAGTTGCGATGGAACTTCCATTAGTTTATGCAGTAAATTAACTGTGATTTGTGTCCCCATATTCAGTAAATTAAGCTGAGATTTTATTCCCAAGGTTGGAATTTTTTTTAGGGTTTCAACAGCTTTCCCTACACAAAAAGAAGACTTTTCGTTTTCTGAGACACAGCACAAAAAACTGAGATGCCGGGCCTGCAAAGAGGCCACGCAGATGGCCTGGACGAAGTGGGCAAGGCCCATTTCGACAGCTCACGAGAAATCGCTGCCCCCAAAAGAAACTGACGGACAAAGCATCCAAATTCCAAACACAGCCGACTCGATCTCAGTCTCATCCCTTGCCAACGCGTCGCCGTCGAGGGTTTCCGGCGGCGGCTCCTCCGATCTCTTACCACCGGATCTTCCGCGCCTCACCGGCCGTTGACTCCCTACTCCTCACCACCCTCCACGCCCACCTCCTCGCCGGCCAAGTAATGGCGACGCAGCTGATGGATATCCCCGAGCACCTCCTCCAGGCCGAGATCTTCCTCCGCCTTCCCGCACCGGAAGACCTCGCCCGCGCCTCCTCCTGCGCTACCTTCCGCCGCCTCGTCGCTGACAGATCCTTCCTCCGCCGCTTCCGCCGCCTCCACGCCCCATTCCTGGGCTTCCTCGCCCACGGCCGGTTCCACGAAGCCCTCTCGCCCCATCCCTCCGCGCCCGCCGCCTACAGGCTCACCCTAAAGCTGACTTCACCTTCTCTTTCGTCCCATCACCCCATCGTCGCCGGACCGGCCCTCGGCGGTTGTTGGTCCGTTCAGGACATCGGCACGGCCGCCTCCGCCTCCGCCGGGCCCGCGGTTCGCCTCCCCCGCCCCGCCCGGGCCGGCCGTTGGGCCGTTCAGGACATCCGCGACGGCCGCGTCCTCCTCTCCCCAACGATGATCGTCGTCTAAAATTCACAGAGCTCGCGGTGTGTGACCCGTTACACCGGCGATACATCCTGCTTCCGCAGTGCCTCAAGAGCTTGCCGCTCTGGTGGCGGACCCGGACGTGGTGTACAATCCCTGGTGCCATCCTTTCCTCCTTCCCTCGGCAGCGGCGGCGGCGAGGAGGAGGAGGGGAACGGCGATGGCATTCGGAGTGATCTGGATGGTACATTGCCTAGGTAGGGTGGCGCCGTCTTCTCTTGAGCAGTGGGCGATGGCAAAGTCGGTGAGTTCACCATGATCTCACTCGTCGACTATACCTTTTCTAGGCGCCATTATGCTTATGCTGTTTCTACTGGGAGCTCAACACCATCAACAAAGATTTGCTCATGCTTGACACCGGGAGTATGGAGTTCTCCATTGTTGACCTTCCACCGGAGAATGGGCGAGAAGTTGTAGCCATTGTGGGCGGGGAGAAGGCAGACTGGGTATGTTTGCTATCCCGAAATCGGAGGTGATCTGTGTTAATACATTAGAAACCAAAGTGATAGCTCTAGCCAGTGGCAATTGGAGAAGACAATCCCACTTCCTCGGAACCAGCATCTTATCAAAGCTGCAACCGAGAGGTACTTGCTGCTAGCAAAGATTGGAGAGTTTTGGGGGTGCCAGAAGAGGAATATTTTTCAATAGATGTCAAGCAGATGCAAAAGGGTTCTTGCAAAACCTTTCCAGTTCGCCAGGAGCAGGGGCTTTATATATAACTTCCCACCATCCTTGTCTGCACCGAAATATGAAGTGGTAAACTTTCTATTGCATCCTAGTATGTCTTTCCTTCATAGTTAGCACACAACTTTGTCTAATGCTTAATGTTTCATTATTGCAACTAGTCGTTCTTTTTATGCTTGTGGGAATCTTATCAAGCACAAGATCATAGTTGTGGTTGTTTGTTTTGTTTGTTCAATCGCCTTCTGGAAGAATCTGAGGAGAAAAAGAATCTTTCACATAGCTTATGCATCCAATGCTATTTTAGACATTAAACAAATTGTTATTGTAGGCCTCCTGAAATCATGAAAATGCTAGGTCACAACAATTACTTTAGGAACTACACTTTTCAAGGACTCAATGTTTAGAAGAAATACTAGAATTGATCCAGTTTACACTTGAGTATTTCACCAGCACACTAAAATCTTCATTCAATTCAAGCGCTGCTCATCTTGTCGGTTTTTATCTTTCAAATATATCAGGAGGAAGAAATTTGATGTAGCAAGAACAACTTGTTCTCACAAACTGTTTGGTTTGAATCAGCCCCATAAGATCGGTTATAAGTGGGGTGTGCCCAGTTTTCTTCCTCTTATTTCCTTGTAAGATAGCTGGAACACTTTACTTGCCGCTTTCAGTCTCCCAATGAATGCAAAATATAAGCATCAAACTCTGTAGCATGGTAGAGGCACACATACACATAGTTTGTTGATTGTGGCTGCCAAGACACCTTTATTTTGAACTTCGGACATAAGTTTTTTTAACTGACCTAAGTTAGAGGTTCTTAGCATACTAGGTATAATATAGCGATTCCTTCAAGGCTGCAATACAATTCAGTTGAGATCAATATTACCAATGGGACAAATGGTATCATGCTTCTGCCTGTAATAAGAGTATATATACTAGCCCCTGTAATACCACTTTATTCCAAAACTGCCTCTTAATTTTGAATCCATGTTAAACCACATCATCATCATTAATAAGTTACATGGAACTTTTTATACAAACCCATAAACATGTAAACAGAGGCTATATAAAATTTGATTAGGCCCATATCATGTGAACCAAGTTACTTATACATGGGCTTAATCGGCACTCGAAACAAATCGCTGGCAGTTGATAATCCGTAAAAGTTACGCTCACAAATGGCAGTTCTGAATCCTATCAGTAATAAGCATGTGTTTTTGGCAAGAGGAACGACTACTCATAAAAGACATCTCTTCAAATACTATAAATATGTTCATTCTCTGACAGTAGAGAACACAACAAGCCATTCTTGCGTCCCCGACAAACACAAGCATTTTCACTTACGGGATAATAAACTGGCGAACAGCCGGCACTAATAATTGGTAAGATACTAGCGATGTCTTCCTTTAGCCCAAAGTCTTGGCAGTCACTCATCAAAAGCCTCTGTTAGCTTTCCATATTTGGTACTTGCAATGATGTCTTCTTAATCATGAATTACTGCATGCTGCAATTTGTGAAATTTCAATCAATGAGATAAAAATTCTTATATCATCCTAAACCATGTCTGAAACAAAGAAGAAATAATTCAGTTTATCTGAAAGGCACAAATAAAAAGTTACTTAGAGTCTATTTTTGTTCTGCTGTGCAGCCTATTGTTAGCTTATGGTCATTCAAACTTCTTATCTTTATGAACTAACATATTCAGCCCATTGTGAAAGCCTACAAGAAGTTGTTTAAGCCAACAAATAGATTAAACCGAACTTGAATTATTCAATTCTACATATAATAACGAAGCTTTAAAAGTCATCCATACTCTCTGAGAATTATCAGACAGTTAGTTTTGAAACTCTAAATGCTTCTACATATATGAAATGCAGAAGAAAATAATCCATTTTACAAAAAAAAATCAAGCAATGAAGTCACATGGAATTCATTCTTGTGGGGCATCTCATTCAATGGAAGTCTAGGGTTTCGCCGCCGCCTCCCCACCTTCCCCACCCCTGCCGCCACCAGAGACGACCGCCAGAAGCCAGCCAGGGAAAAAATGGCGGCAGAATCTTCGGCGCTATTTCTTGGCGGAGGCCGCCGGATCGAGGCAGCCTGGCACAGAGTGGCGTCTGGCGTGCTACGAGGTGGCCGTGAGGCGGAAGCCTTGGCGTGCAATCTGGAGGTATTGCCCCTTCCTTCCGCATCCTTCAGTCCTCGGTTCGGTTTGGATCTTGCGGATCCACCTCCGGTGTGTTACAGTGGGCAGGTCGGTGTCGGGAAACCTTAACATATGGCTGGCGGCAGCGACGCCGATTTTGGCCCGTTCCTCCTTGGGGCGCTCTTGAGGGCACCATCTTCCCATCTGGACCCATGTAAAGCCAGATCGATGCGGATCGAGGCGTCAGCATACATGCCGTAACCTTCTGGAGGTGCGCCAAGGACATTGGGATTCAGATGGAAGATCTGCAGTGAGGATGGGGTGTCTTGCCTCCCTTTGGTGGAAGGTGTTTCTTTCTACATATTCTTGGCGGGGCTCTTGGCGGCATGGGCGCGGAGGCTTGGCGTCGAGATGTGTGGTAGCCGGACAGGTCGGCGCTTACGGCGTCGTGGTGGCGTCGGCTTAGCGAGACCGGGCAAGGCCGTTACTTGATACAGCTCGAAGATGGATGTGGTAGGTGGTTGTGGCGGACTCATACCGGCAGGTGGCCTGGTTGAGAACACGCCCGGAGTGGTGCCCCCATACCTGCGCGGCGTCGGGTTGGGATCTCAGGTCTTAGATGTTAGGTTTGGCTGCGAGGTGCATTTGGTATTAGGCCAGACCATCAGCGCCCCTTCATCAGTTAGATAGGAGTAGCAGCAGAGGTTGCGAAGATGGTGGCTTTGGTCTTCTTCTGTTGTCGCGACTTTGTAAGGTTTTGTGCTAATAATTAATAAATTGGCCGTATGCATCGACCCAGATCTCGAGAGGCGGTATTCCTCCTTTCTAAAAATTCAATGGTTTAGTGTGCAGCCCTCTTGCTTATGCTCATGTCAAATTTCTTATATATGAACTAACATGTAAAGTCAATGTGAAAGCGTACAAGAAATTGTTTAAGTCAAGGAACTCCTGTTTAGACTATTGAGTTAGTCAATGCGGAAATTTATCTTCAGTTAAATAGAACAAGTGCCCTGCCTAAACATTACCAGTACAGCTATATTTTCCTACCGAATTATTTATTACAAATTCATCCACAGCTAACTAAATACAACATTTAAAAAATGATAATTTGTGTAACCAATATCTCATCCACAACTAGTATCCAGCCAACAGACAAGCTTATGGTTGGGCAGGACACTTGTTTCTTTAAAGTACAATCAAATATTTCCCACAGGAGATGCAAGTTTTATTTTGGTTATTTCCTCATAATTTCTTTCATTTCACATTGTGTGGTAATAAGTTACATTTGTTTACTAATCAGGAAAGCAAAAAAATTATAACATTTCTATATATATAACTAACATTTTATAACTATTTCTATAACTAAAAACAGAAAAATTTCTAACAATTCTAACTTTTTATAACTATATATTTCTATAACTAAAAAAAGAAAAATTTCTACAATTTCAAACATTTCTAACAAATCTAACAATTCTAACATTTCTAACTATTTCTAAAAACAGAAAATGTCTAACAATTTCTTAAAACAGAAAAATCTATAACTAAAATGTATGTGTGTGTGTGTGTGCGCTCACGGCCGGCTAAGCGAGGCTGACAGAAGTAGCAGTGGCCAAGTGTGACAGGCACTGAGCCAGAGACGAGACGTCTGGTGAGGCAATGACGGAGCAGGCGTGTGACAGAGGCCAGCGGCAACAGAGACCAGGCGAGCTGACAGCAGGGAGCCAAGCGGCGGCAGTCGAAGGAGAAAGCGAGAGGAGATGAAAGCCCATGAAATTTTGAAGTGTTTAGTTATATAGAAGGCACCTTTAGTACGGTTGGAGCCACCAACGGTACTAAAATCTGTTTAACTAGGCCAAGCGGCGGAAGCGACCCCTTAGTACCGGGTGGTGGCACAAACCGGTACTAAAATTACTAGTACCGGTTTGTGCCACGACTCGGTACTAAAGGGGTCTTGGCTTAGCAGTGCGGTCTTGATTTAGTCCCACCTCGCTAGTCGAGGGGCTACCGCCTGGTTTATAAGCCCATCACGGTAGCTCTCTCGAGCTCCTCTCCTAATCAGGCCTCTGGGCCTACACCTCCTCGCCTTGTGGGCCTCTTGGGCCCAGGGCCTGCATCTGGCCCAATGAAAGGTTGTGTCGCTAGTCGTGTGCAGGCGCTTTGGCCCGATGGCGAGCTTTTTTTCTTTATTTTTTGTTTTACTTATTTTTGAGTTGTTTTTGTTGTATTTAGAGTTTCTTTGTGAATATTTTTGCTTTAGGTACAAAAATTACAAACTTTCTCTTAGTGCCGGTAGATTTCAAATTTGAATAGTTTAAATTTTGAATTATTTGAAATTTGTGTGAATCACTAGTTTGTGAATAACTTAACTTTGAAAAAGTTTTTCCAGTGATTCTTTTTCTTATGTTCAATATTAGTGTGTTTTATCATTATATTCAATTTAGTAATGCTTAGGTTATTTAAAAATGAAATGCCTTTGTAACATTCAGTTTTAAATGAAACCACGATACTTGAAAGTGATTGTCCATTTTGTACGAAGTGCATCCATTTTGCGTAACCCTCTCTACTTTCTTGCACATGCTATTTGTATGAAATTATGATACCATGCCAACTTTCAACCTTTTCGAGTTCATTTGAATTGCTTTTCAATTTCAGGGGTCATTTAATTTGGAAAAATCAGTAAATGCATGAAAAGAATTTGTTTGCACATAAAATTTCTTCGCGTTTCAAATGCCAAAACACATAACTACCCTAAATATTACAGACATTCCCTCTGGGTGTGAAACACAGAAGAAAGTGATGATAGTGAAGCCGATCACATCCCAAATCTTTGGGTGTGAAACTTTTTCTTCCGTGTCCCTTTCTGCGCGTAACCATGGAAAATCTTCATCATTTAACGGGATGCTCGGGTCAATATTCACTGTGAATGGAGCAATTTCATCAAACTTTTCTTAATCTTGACTTGTCATCTTGTCATCCACTCCCGATGTTTCTCTTCCCGAAAGAACTATGTGCGCTTTGGCTCATCGTAACGATGCATTAACTTCCTTATCTTTTCTTTTCTTGGCTTGGTAGACATGTCCTTCACATAGAAAACTTACATCATTGGCTAGGGCGAATGGTTAAATCGCATCACATAAGATTGTTGAGATCCTTGTCATTCCGTCTTTCGGGTCTTCCGTTACCCGCCTCGTGTCATATTGACCCATTTGCACGAAACAAAGGACCTTTAAACCCGCGTCGATAGTCAAGTTCCCATATGTCTGTATATAACCATAATATGTTTCCTTTCCGTCTTGGTTTACGCATCAGCGGACACCCTTTATTTTGTTGGTGCTCTTCTTATCTTGGGCAATCGTGTAAAATGTATTACCATTTATCTCGTACCCTTTGAAAGTCATTATATTGAAGATGGTAGCTGGGACAGACAAGTACAGGTCATCTTCAATAGAGGTGGCATGCATGATGCGTGTACGCAACAGTTGGCGAATCTCTGGTTTGTTCACGTGTAATCCACTCATCGGACCGCTCGGGTGTTTGGGCGTAGCAAATTCTTGTGTTCATCCATATACGGAGCCACCAAGGTGGAATTCGGTAGAAGCTGTAGTGTGCTTGGTGAGAGAATGTCCGTCCATACATATTATTTGTTCCCCTCCTAGCGTGCCTTTTCCATCGATCGCCCTTATGCGCGATTCAGGAACACCAATCGGCTTAAGGTCGAATGAAGTCAATACAAAACTCAATGACCTCCTCATTTTGATGGCCCTTGGAGATGCTTCCCGGCTAACGCGGTTATGAACATATTTCTTTAAGACTCCATGAACCTCAAGGGGAACATATTGTGTAGAAATACAGGATCCAGCGTTAATCTCTTATAGGTGAACTAGGGCGTGCGTCATGATGTTGAAGAAGGATGGTGGGAACACCAACAAAGCCCGACAAGACATTGCACCAAATCATTACGTAACCTTGGTATGATTTGGATCGATTACCTTCGAGAGATTGCATTGAGAAATGCACCTTCACAATGGCTAATCGAGCGTTTTCGGTAAAGCCCCTCAATGCAACCGGAAGCGATTCGTCATAATCACGTGGCGTCATGAGACTTTAGGTTCTAGAACTTTTTCTGCCATGTTTATTATTCCCTTATATTTGACAAGCGGTACCTTATCTTGGCGGAGCATTCAAAGAAGATTTCCTTCTCTTCTTTGGTAGGCGTAGCTTGCATGACCACGATGTATGCCGTCTTCTCCGTGCATACGTTGCTGGTCCTCCGTGCCTCGGTGTATCTTTTGTCTTCCCACGCCCAAAAGCCAAGCGAGGTCCGCAAAAGATTCTTCGTGCGTGCATCACGTCGATTCGGAGCGGACCTCTAGGTCTTTCAATATGGCAGGTCCCAAAATATAGATTTCTTCTTCCACATGGGTGCCGTCCGTCGCGTCGTTCGGAACAGGTTGTCCGCGAGGACCCTTTCCAAATATCACCTTCAAATCCTTGACCATATCATGTACATCAGCACCGATCACGATGGCGAGGCTTGGTCCGGTGATCCGCCTCACCTTTGAAATGCTTGCCTTTATTTCTTCAGGATGCTGCTCGGAAGAAATCGGCGATGTCCCAGTACATTCTTCTTACAACTATTCAAATATATCTGTCGGTATCATCCAAGCAGTCGTGCATCCGCGGTATCCCTTGTTTGTCTGTCACGAAAGGTTCTTGAGAGCAGGCCAATCATTGATGGTCACGACAATAGCATAGGTCAAATTCTTCCCCATGTGCTCATCCACGCGTACACCTTCCATTCTACAGCTGTAAGAGTTCTTCAACTAATGGCCTTAGGTACACATCAATGTCGTTCTTGGTTGCTTAGGGCCTTGGATGAGCAGGCATCATAATGAACTTCCGCTTCATGCACAACCAAGGAGGAAGGTTATACAAACATAGAGTCACAGGCCAGGTGCTATGGTTCTGCTCGCTCCCACAAAGGATTAATGCCATCTGCGCTTAGACCAAACCATACGCTCCTTGCGTCATCGCAAACTCCTTCCCGTACTTTCTTTCGATTTTTCTCCTCGACCGTCGTGGGTACTCTCAACTTTCGCTCTTTCTTACGGTCTTCTTGCCATCTCATCGCCTTGGCATGCTCTTTGTTTTGGAACAAAGCGTTTCAACCGTGGTATTATAGGAGAATACCACATCACCTTAGCAGAATCTTCTTCTGCGCTCGCCCTTGACATCACCGAGCTCATCGCGGCTGATCTTATAGCGCAATGCACCACATACCGGACAAGCGTTCAAATCCTCGTACTCACCGCGGTCGAGGATGCAATCATTAGGGCATGCATGTATCTTTTGCACCACTAACCCTAGAGGCGGAGACAGCCTTCTTTGCTTCGTCACGTACTCTCGGGCAATTCGTTGTCCTTTGGAAGCATATCCTTTATCATTACAGCAAATTTTCAAATCCCTTGTGAGATACACCATTCTCTGCCTTCCATTGCAGCAATTCAGTGTGGTGCCCAGCTTTTTCTTGTCACCCTCGCAATTCGAATACAACAATTTTTGTGATCCTCGACATGCTTATGCCTTCTTCTTCTCCAAATCACTTGCGGTTTCTCTTTGCATCGGCAATGGCCCGACCTAGATCATCAACGGGCTCATCGATGCCTCTTCTTCAACTTCTTCCGCATTGCGGCTCAGCTTCTTCCCATTACCGGCTCAGCTTCTTCCCCATTGTTGTATCATCGTATTCAGGAACCCATGGCGGGATAGCTGTAAATGCGTCCTCTTCTTCTTCATTGTCTTCCATCATAACCCCTCTTTCTCCGTGTTTGGTCCAAACATTATAGTGGGGCATGAAACCGGACTCAAACAGGTGGGCGTGAATGGTTCTTGGCGTAGAGTAATTGTGACCATTCTTCAGACACCACATGGACAACATAAAACCTTCCGCCCGCTTGTATGCCTCGGTATAGCGAGAAAAGCATCTGCGCCCTCAGAACTAGGGTGAGCATCGGTCATCGTACATCCATTGCCGGCTCATCTTCATTACACAACACCGAATAGAACAAATTAATACAAGTTCATACATAAAGTTCATACAACACTTAAATGCAACAAAAAATAACTCTCTAGCTAAAGCATTTAAATGCAACAACAAATGCGATCAAGATCGCAACTAAGGTAACAATTGATCCAACAGCATAATGATACCAAGCCTCACTATCGATGGCATATTTTCTAATCTTTCTATTCTTCAGCGCATTTTCTCCATCTTGATCTTGTGATCATCGGCGACATCGGCAACATGCAACTCCAATTCCATCTTCTCCCCATCAATTCTTTTCAATTTTTCTTTCAAGTACTCGTTTTCTCTTTCAACTAAATTTAACCTCTCGACAATAGGGTTGGTTGGAATTTCGGTTCACATATTTCCTAGATAAAAATATCTATGTCAACTTGATGGGCATAATTTGTCATAAACGAAATGCAACTAATAGTTTTAAAAGAGAATATACCACATCCGAATCATAACAGGGCCGAGGGCGGCGGGGCGGATATCAAAACCATGGCACTATGTATAACAAACAACATACGGGTAAGATAATTATTACATGATTAACTATATATCCAAATCACACAAACATCAATTTTTATATAAAATTACATGAACAAGAGGCTCACCACAAGGTGGTGTCGGTGACAGGATGGTGCAGGCGTCGGCGGTGGTTCTGACGGAGATTTAGAAGGCACTAAGTAAACCACACCTACATATGCAAACTAAGTGTTATTTTTGACCTCAAATTGCATATAAATCAAATACTAGCACATATATATATTTCCTCCCAAATTACTAAACTCACAAATTAGTAACTATATAAAGCGTTGCAAGAGCTAATCTAGCAATGAGAGATGAAAGGACAAAGTTGCTAAACTTTGTGATCATTTGAATGGATGGGGGCCTTCAAATCTTGACAAATTTTGGGCAAAATTTGTGGTGAGCTCGAGGAAAGAGGAAGAACGAGAGAGAGGAGAGGGAAAGGGGAAGAACGAGCAAGCTGGGCGAAGGGTTTATATGCGGAGGACCTATAGTACGGTTCGTGGCACGAACCGCTACTAAAGGTTTGGAGGGGCCAGGCCGACAACATCCTGACCACCCTCATTAGTACCGGTTCGTGGCACAAACCGGTGCTAAAGGTTAACCACAACCGGTACTAATGAGAGCGGCCCGGCTAGCCGTTGGGCCCGGCACTAATGTATACATTAGTGCCGGCTCTAATACAAACCGGCACTAATGTGCTTCATTTGACCCTTTTTCTACTAGTGCTGATCGAAGAAGAAGCGAGAAGAAGAACTCCAAAACAAGTAAACATCGCTCTCGCGTCATGATCATCGCCTCCTGTACACCAAGCTGTTGTTGTAGTAATCTGTGAAACCACGAGGACTCAGCAATCCCATTACCATGGGTATCAAGACTAGCAAAGCAAAAGGAAAGGAAGGGGGTAAAGTGGTGAGGTTGCAGCGGTGACTAAGCATGATATGGTGGCTAACATATGCAAATAAGGCGAGAAGAAGCAAAGGCAGTCGTCAACTAGCAATGATCAAGAAGTGATCCTGAACTCCTACTTCGTCAAACATAACACATAACCCGTGTTCACTTCTCGGACTCACGGAAAAGAGACAATCACGGCTACACACATGGTTGATGCGTTTTAATTCGGATCTGGTGTCAAGTTATCTACAAGCGGACATTAACAAATTCCCATCTGCCACATAACCGGGCACGGCTCTCGAAAGTTTATACCTGCGGTGTCCCAACAGACCATGATAAGCTCTCGCGATCAACGAAGGATATTCCTTCTCCAGGAAGACACGATCAGTTTGAATCGGTTTACAAGACATTTCGACAATGGTAAAACAAGACCAGCAAAGCGGTGATCTTGTTGACAATCCCGATAGGAGCTGCACATATCTCGTTCTCGGGACCAGGATAAGCGACGTCTGGTCTGCGGCACCCAAGTTGCCAAGGATGGTCCATACGGTGCTCTAGTTTGGACCAACACTTAGACAAGCATTGGCCGGGGGCTATAATAAACATGACCCTTGGGTTAATTACTCCCAAGGGAAAAATAGGTGGTGGTGAGGCAAATGGTAAAACCAAGGTTGGGCCTTCTTTGGAGGAGTTTTATTCAAGCGAACTGTCAAGGGGTCCCATAAATCACCCGACAGCGTTAGGAGCATAAAATCGGGAACATAACACCGTTATGGCGGAAACTAGGGTGGCAAGAGTGGAACAAAACACCAGGCATAAGGCCGAGCCTTCCACCTCTACCAAGTATATAGATGCATTAATAATATAAGAGATATTGTGATATCCCAACAAAATCTTGTCCACCATGGAGCAATCTTCAACTACTGCAACTAACAACGCTATAACGGTGAGCAAAGCGGTAACATAGCCAAACAACGGTTTGCTAGGAAGGGTGTCAAAGGTTAGAGGTTCATGGCAATTTGGGAGGCTTGAAGAGCAAATGATAGGTAACATGCATAGCGATAGAATGAAGCAACTAGCATAGGAATGATAGTAGTGAGATCCGGGAGCGGTCTTTCTTGCACTGAAATCGATAGGAAGAAGAACGAGTCCATGAAGGAGATGAAGCCACGAAGAGCAGACCAAGCGTGAGCGAGCGCATCCTCACGATGCATAGCATACAGAACTATCGAGAAGAAGCACACAACATAGTAAACACACCACACATAGACAATACATCATGCACAACCAAGCATGATGCATGAAAAACTACATGAAGCTACTCATGGCAAGCGATGCAAACAAGAACAACACATCAAGGCAAGTTTAAATGAGGGAAACAACATATAACAATTCCGTGAAGTCCTCATATGCAAATTTAGAAATTGGTCCAGAACTGAATAAACCTTATGTTCAAGTTGTTAAACAGCAAGTTAAGATGCACCAAGAGAATCTACAAAATCTAGTCAAGTTACATATAAAGTTCATATAATTGAACTACGGTCTTGAAGATATGAGCAAAACAAGTTAAGCATGGCATTGATGCAAAATGCACCCAAACATCAAGCAAACACCTCAAAACAAGGATGCAACATGATAATATGAAACTACATATAAAATCAAGCAAGTTTCATATAGAGCACACTCAAAAGCAGACAACGGTTCAACACACACACACTATACAAGATATGACAACAATCATCCAAAACAGCAAGTAGGCATATTGCAAGCATCAAAACAATATGCTATAGCACCCCCAACGTAAGAACAAAAGGCATGGGCATGAAGTACTGGTAAAGCACAACAAAACATGAACACTGAGCTATCTCCAGAAATCACTAGAACATGCTCAAAAGGACATGGGAAGATTGCAAATATTAATAGTTTCAGACTTAGCAGAAATAACATCAGGTTGCAATGTTTAGAGCTATCAAACAACATGTTACAGGAACTTATCATGGCAAACAAATGCATGGCATGAATCTACTATATGCATAGAACAAAAGTCCGTTACTGACCAAGAGCCAAAAAGGATCAGAAGATATGATGGCACCCATGTAAACATGGCAAAAGATATGATAGATTCATACATGGCAGAAACAACAATAAGTAGGCATGTTGGTGAGCTTGAACCACTCACCACAGAGCAATACATGGCATGGCAAGGCAACCAACAAGAAGACATGTTTGAGAAGCTAAGCATGGCAAGAGCAAGTTCATAGGGTACATGTATCACTAGCAAAACACATGGCAAAAGCTGAGCTTCATGTTAGGTGACAACAACATTATTTAGCAACTTTGGAGCAAGATAACAACATGTTACATACGCTATAAATGCAACCAGGGGCATGAATGGATAGAAAGAATGTATAACAAAACATCCTTAGTGAACATCTCCAGATTATGCATAGAATGACTAGTAGCAAGGTTTACAAAGCAACAAAATATACTGAATCGATCGGGAAAACAGCAATAGCAAGTACACTACTTAACAAGCTTGATGCACTCAGCATACAACTCATAAAATACATGGATTGCACCTATGGAAAGATGGCATGGCATAGATCAAAACACATGTAGACATCAACCTCAAGGATGCACACATCAAACATGGCAAAAATGACAAATGAGCAAGTTATAACAGTTTATGATTAACATCAACTAGCACTTTACAGCGATGATTAGGGCATCAAGATGGACTCAAATGAACATGATGCAATGGAATTTAAATGAAGTACTCGTCGAGAAGAACAATTTGACATATTATATGCACAAATTGGAGCCACATACACATAGATACAGCATGTCAAAGATGCCTATATGATGCTGAAAATTCAGGGACTTGGCAGTTTTTGGGGAAAAAATGGGCCTGCATAAGATAACTAAAAGATCGCAGGGGCAAGGTTTAGTGGGCTGCTCACCACAGGCTCGGCCCATGACGAGAAGCAGGCGGGGTGGGCTGGGCCTTGGAGGCCGGCAGCGGTGGGCCTCGGAGGGCATCGGGGCCTGGGCATCGAGCTCCTGCTCAGGCGGCCGATCTGAGGGAGGCGGCGGCTGCGCCGGTGAGGCAGACGGCGCTCCGGGCGAGGCAAGACGAAGGCCGAGAGCAGGCGGATCCGGCCGGGGTCTCGGATCCGCGATGGCGGCGGCATCAGGGTTCCTTAGGCGGGTGGTGGGATCCGAAGCAGAAGCGACAAACCTTGGCGTCTGTGGCGAAAAGCAGCCGTGGCGGGGACAACGGCCCGAGCAGGAGGCTCAGCGGCGGCAACCGAGCTTCGTCGGGCGGCGCTCGGCGAAACTCCGTGCGAGGCGAATGGCGGCGCGAGAAAAAGAAGCGGCGCCGCAGCGGACTCATGAGCGAGTTGCGGCGAGGGCGGGCGGTCGTGGGCTCTGCAGACGCGGCGATGCAGGGCATGGGGGACGGCGTGGCGAGCCATGTGGCGCTCGAAGTGGCTGGGCGGCGACATGGCGGTGGCTGGCCACTAGGGGCTTGCCAAGTGGCGGAGGCTGAAGCCGGATCTATAAGGGAAAGGCGGCAGGCCCAGAGGTGGGAGGTGGCTGCGGGTTGGGTGGCATGGAAAAAGAGGAGGAAGGGGGTAGGCTGCCAAAATTGGAAGGGAAGGTGTATATAAAGGGTAGGGGCTAGGGTTTGAGGGTTTTGGAGGGTTTGAGCCTCGGATGCGATCAAGTACCGGTCGGAGGGGGTTTAAGCCGGGTTAGATGGGCTGTGGCAGAGGTTGGGCTGAGAGGAGAGAGAAAGCAGCCCGGCAACTGTTTCGGATACAGAAGCGTCCGACGTTTGACGGCAAATGCCTTCTAAGTTTAACGGTTGGGCTAGCAAGCGAGCTCGAATCTTGACGAAACTTGCGAAGCGATCTGTCTACACTATAATAAGACCATACGACAAGTTGCAACCCATTCAAGAACATTTTATGCCACTTATAAAAAATATTTCGGAGGTGTCGCGGGCGTGCGAGAGTGTCGCTCGAGCGGACAGGAAAGGCTGGCGGAATCGAATGGATGCAAGTTCTGAAAAACCTGCGAGATGAAATGCAGATGATGACATGATAAAATGCAACGCAAGCAAATGACATGGCAATGGCGAATAAGCTGGCGGACACTGGCGCATCAAATCCGGGCGTTACATCCAAGCACCCACACCTTGTTGCTAACGAGCCAGCGGAACCATATCCTCCGTCCAAAGGCGATGGCCCGACCAACCAAGAAGCAAACACACATAGATCGGGCTTCTAACAACCACAGGAGCCATGAAAGACTACTGATCTAGCGACATAGAGCACCTCGGCGCCACCGTCCATTGCGATTCCGTTGGATGCGGACAATCACACCACAAAGCCAAGACACACCCCAACTCACACAGCGTCACCTTCAAAAATGATGATGCATGCCACGCTGGGGCCACCTAGTGCGGATCAAACTAGGGTTTCACCGAGTATGCGGCGTGGAGGGAGCGGGTCAAACCTCTGACTCTTCATAGAAGGGGATGACACCTGCAGGTGTCGTCACCGTCATGACTAGATAGCTAGCCAAAGATTTCTCTTGGTTAGAGTCCGCACCTCCATCCCTACCATCGATGCATCCTGCGATCGATGGCCATCGAGACCAGATCTGGCGAGAGTTGGGCGTTGGAGTCTGAAGGCGACCTTCGATTTGGCGCACAGGGATACCATTTCACCTATCATGATCAATGACCGCTGCCACTCGCCGCCGACATGACCAAGGAATAGGAGCACCGTGAGTGCCGCTTCGCCATAGCCGACATCATCCTGCACTACCGAGGCCGTCGCCTCGACATCTGTAGCCCTTGACACGAAGATGAAGTAGCCAGACCTCGTCGCCGCCGTCCTTAGCGGTCGCTCGGTCTTCGCTGGCCCCTCTCAGGGAGTGTGAGGAGGAAGGGCGGGAAAGGGAGCTCCGTGGCTAGGGTTGTGTCGGCTCCCATGGCCCAGGCAGGTATATTTAACTCCTCAAGTACTGCAATGTTTGGTGGCAAAGCTGGAAGACATCATAGAAAGGCATGATTGTCGCTTCCATCATCACATTGAACTCTCACTTGTGATCCATAGCCAGTTGCGATGGAACTTCCATTAGTTTATGCAGTAAATTAACTGTGATTTGTGTCCCCATATTCAGTAAATTAAGCTGAGATTTTATTCCCAAGGTTGGAATTTTTTTTAGGGTTTCAACAGCTTTCCCTACACAAAAAGAAGACTTTTCGTTTTCTGAGACACAGCACAAAAAACTGAGATGCCGGGCCTGCAAAGAGGCCACGCAGATGGCCTGGACGAAGTGGGCAAGGCCCATTTCGACAGCTCACGAGAAATCGCTGCCCCCAAAAGAAACTGACGGACAAAGCATCCAAATTCCAAACACAGCCGACTCGATCTCAGTCTCATCCCTTGCCAACGCGTCGCCGTCGAGGGTTTCCGGCGGCGGCTCCTCCGATCTCTTACCACCGGATCTTCCGCGCCTCACCGGCCGTTGACTCCCTACTCCTCACCACCCTCCACGCCCACCTCCTCGCCGGCCAAGTAATGGCGACGCAGCTGATGGATATCCCCGAGCACCTCCTCCAGGCCGAGATCTTCCTCCGCCTTCCCGCACCGGAAGACCTCGCCCGCGCCTCCTCCTGCGCTACCTTCCGCCGCCTCGTCGCTGACAGATCCTTCCTCCGCCGCTTCCGCCGCCTCCACGCCCCATTCCTGGGCTTCCTCGCCCACGGCCGGTTCCACGAAGCCCTCTCGCCCCATCCCTCCGCGCCCGCCGCCTACAGGCTCACCCTAAAGCTGACTTCACCTTCTCTTTCGTCCCATCACCCCATCGTCGCCGGACCGGCCCTCGGCGGTTGTTGGTCCGTTCAGGACATCGGCACGGCCGCCTCCGCCTCCGCCGGGCCCGCGGTTCGCCTCCCCCGCCCCGCCCGGGCCGGCCGTTGGGCCGTTCAGGACATCCGCGACGGCCGCGTCCTCCTCTCCCCAACGATGATCGTCGTCTAAAATTCACAGAGCTCGCGGTGTGTGACCCGTTACACCGGCGATACATCCTGCTTCCGCAGTGCCTCAAGAGCTTGCCGCTCTGGTGGCGGACCCGGACGTGGTGTACAATCCCTGGTGCCATCCTTTCCTCCTTCCCTCGGCAGCGGCGGCGGCGAGGAGGAGGAGGGGAACGGCGATGGCATTCGGAGTGATCTGGATGGTACATTGCCTAGGTAGGGTGGCGCCGTCTTCTCTTGAGCAGTGGGCGATGGCAAAGTCGGTGAGTTCACCATGATCTCACTCGTCGACTATACCTTTTCTAGGCGCCATTATGCTTATGCTGTTTCTACTGGGAGCTCAACACCATCAACAAAGATTTGCTCATGCTTGACACCGGGAGTATGGAGTTCTCCATTGTTGACCTTCCACCGGAGAATGGGCGAGAAGTTGTAGCCATTGTGGGCGGGGAGAAGGCAGACTGGGTATGTTTGCTATCCCGAAATCGGAGGTGATCTGTGTTAATACATTAGAAACCAAAGTGATAGCTCTAGCCAGTGGCAATTGGAGAAGACAATCCCACTTCCTCGGAACCAGCATCTTATCAAAGCTGCAACCGAGAGGTACTTGCTGCTAGCAAAGATTGGAGAGTTTTGGGGGTGCCAGAAGAGGAATATTTTTCAATAGATGTCAAGCAGATGCAAAAGGGTTCTTGCAAAACCTTTCCAGTTCGCCAGGAGCAGGGGCTTTATATATAACTTCCCACCATCCTTGTCTGCACCGAAATATGAAGTGGTAAACTTTCTATTGCATCCTAGTATGTCTTTCCTTCATAGTTAGCACACAACTTTGTCTAATGCTTAATGTTTCATTATTGCAACTAGTCGTTCTTTTTATGCTTGTGGGAATCTTATCAAGCACAAGATCATAGTTGTGGTTGTTTGTTTTGTTTGTTCAATCGCCTTCTGGAAGAATCTGAGGAGAAAAAGAATCTTTCACATAGCTTATGCATCCAATGCTATTTTAGACATTAAACAAATTGTTATTGTAGGCCTCCTGAAATCATGAAAATGCTAGGTCACAACAATTACTTTAGGAACTACACTTTTCAAGGACTCAATGTTTAGAAGAAATACTAGAATTGATCCAGTTTACACTTGAGTATTTCACCAGCACACTAAAATCTTCATTCAATTCAAGCGCTGCTCATCTTGTCGGTTTTTATCTTTCAAATATATCAGGAGGAAGAAATTTGATGTAGCAAGAACAACTTGTTCTCACAAACTGTTTGGTTTGAATCAGCCCCATAAGATCGGTTATAAGTGGGGTGTGCCCAGTTTTCTTCCTCTTATTTCCTTGTAAGATAGCTGGAACACTTTACTTGCCGCTTTCAGTCTCCCAATGAATGCAAAATATAAGCATCAAACTCTGTAGCATGGTAGAGGCACACATACACATAGTTTGTTGATTGTGGCTGCCAAGACACCTTTATTTTGAACTTCGGACATAAGTTTTTTTAACTGACCTAAGTTAGAGGTTCTTAGCATACTAGGTATAATATAGCGATTCCTTCAAGGCTGCAATACAATTCAGTTGAGATCAATATTACCAATGGGACAAATGGTATCATGCTTCTGCCTGTAATAAGAGTATATATACTAGCCCCTGTAATACCACTTTATTCCAAAACTGCCTCTTAATTTTGAATCCATGTTAAACCACATCATCATCATTAATAAGTTACATGGAACTTTTTATACAAACCCATAAACATGTAAACAGAGGCTATATAAAATTTGATTAGGCCCATATCATGTGAACCAAGTTACTTATACATGGGCTTAATCGGCACTCCGAAACAAATCGCTGGCAGTTGATAATCCGTAAAAGTTACGCTCACAAATGGCAGTTCTGAATCCTATCAGTAATAAGCATGTGTTTTTGGCAAGAGGAACGACTACTCATAAAAGACATCTCTTCAAATACTATAAATATGTTCATTCTCTGACAGTAGAGAACACAACAAGCCATTCTTGCGTCCCCGACAAACACAAGCATTTTCACTTACGGGATAATAAACTGGCGAACAGCCGGCACTAATAATTGGTAAGATACTAGCGATGTCTTCCTTTAGCCCAAAGTCTTGGCAGTCACTCATCAAAAGCCTCTGTTAGCTTTCCATATTTGGTACTTGCAATGATGTCTTCTTAATCATGAATTACTGCATGCTGCAATTTGTGAAATTTCAATCAATGAGATAAAAATTCTTATATCATCCTAAACCATGTCTGAAACAAAGAAGAAATAATTCAGTTTATCTGAAAGGCACAAATAAAAAGTTACTTAGAGTCTATTTTTGTTCTGCTGTGCAGCCTATTGTTAGCTTATGGTCATTCAAACTTCTTATCTTTATGAACTAACATATTCAGCCCATTGTGAAAGCCTACAAGAAGTTGTTTAAGCCAACAAATAGATTAAACCGAACTTGAATTATTCAATTCTACATATAATAACGAAGCTTTAAAAGTCATCCATACTCTCTGAGAATTATCAGACAGTTAGTTTTGAAACTCTAAATGCTTCTACATATATGAAATGCAGAAGAAAATAATCCATTTTACAAAAAAAAATCAAGCAATGAAGTCACATGGAATTCATTCTTGTGGGGCATCTCATTCAATGGAAGTCTAGGGTTTCGCCGCCGCCTCCCCACCTTCCCCACCCCTGCCGCCACCAGAGACGACCGCCAGAAGCCAGCCAGGGAAAAAATGGCGGCAGAATCTTCGGCGCTATTTCTTGGCGGAGGCCGCCGGATCGAGGCAGCCTGGCACAGAGTGGCGTCTGGCGTGCTACGAGGTGGCCGTGAGGCGGAAGCCTTGGCGTGCAATCTGGAGGTATTGCCCCTTCCTTCCGCATCCTTCAGTCCTCGGTTCGGTTTGGATCTTGCGGATCCACCTCCGGTGTGTTACAGTGGGCAGGTCGGTGTCGGGAAACCTTAACATATGGCTGGCGGCAGCGACGCCGATTTTGGCCCGTTCCTCCTTGGGGCGCTCTTGAGGGCACCATCTTCCCATCTGGACCCATGTAAAGCCAGATCGATGCGGATCGAGGCGTCAGCATACATGCCGTAACCTTCTGGAGGTGCGCCAAGGACATTGGGATTCAGATGGAAGATCTGCAGTGAGGATGGGGTGTCTTGCCTCCCTTTGGTGGAAGGTGTTTCTTTCTACATATTCTTGGCGGGGCTCTTGGCGGCATGGGCGCGGAGGCTTGGCGTCGAGATGTGTGGTAGCCGGACAGGTCGGCGCTTACGGCGTCGTGGTGGCGTCGGCTTAGCGAGACCGGGCAAGGCCGTTACTTGATACAGCTCGAAGATGGATGTGGTAGGTGGTTGTGGCGGACTCATACCGGCAGGTGGCCTGGTTGAGAACACGCCCGGAGTGGTGCCCCCATACCTGCGCGGCGTCGGGTTGGGATCTCAGGTCTTAGATGTTAGGTTTGGCTGCGAGGTGCATTTGGTATTAGGCCAGACCATCAGCGCCCCTTCATCAGTTAGATAGGAGTAGCAGCAGAGGTTGCGAAGATGGTGGCTTTGGTCTTCTTCTGTTGTCGCGACTTTGTAAGGTTTTGTGCTAATAATTAATAAATTGGCCGTATGCATCGACCCAGATCTCGAGAGGCGGTATTCCTCCTTTCTAAAAATTCAATGGTTTAGTGTGCAGCCCTCTTGCTTATGCTCATGTCAAATTTCTTATATATGAACTAACATGTAAAGTCAATGTGAAAGCGTACAAGAAATTGTTTAAGTCAAGGAACTCCTGTTTAGACTATTGAGTTAGTCAATGCGGAAATTTATCTTCAGTTAAATAGAACAAGTGCCCTGCCTAAACATTACCAGTACAGCTATATTTTCCTACCGAATTATTTATTACAAATTCATCCACAGCTAACTAAATACAACATTTAAAAAATGATAATTTGTGTAACCAATATCTCATCCACAACTAGTATCCAGCCAACAGACAAGCTTATGGTTGGGCAGGACACTTGTTTCTTTAAAGTACAATCAAATATTTCCCACAGGAGATGCAAGTTTTATTTTGGTTATTTCCTCATAATTTCTTTCATTTCACATTGTGTGGTAATAAGTTACATTTGTTTACTAATCTCGGGGCCCGCAGTCACTATGGGGTGATAGTACAATGGTGCTCCTCGGGTGTGGAGGCATGAAGGGCAAGGCTAGCTCTTTCCCTCTTGCTATCATGCGAAACCTATCCGAGGGCCAACCCTTTGCATGGGTGCCAGGGGGTTTTAGGCCTACCCCAGGTACAATGGTAATCCGTGGCGTGGCCCCGTCGTCGATCTCTCTTCTTGGCCGTCTTCCTGGACTTAGGGCCCGCCATTGGGAATCCCATGACACAAACTCTTGTCTGCAGATCTGATGTTGAGCTTGGTCATGGGTCGTGAGCAGTCCGCCGCTTGTCGGTGATCACTCGCCCTCCCGTCAATCTGGTTTATGGCTTGTGGGGCCTGGCGGCGCCAACTCGGGGCCGACTCCGTAGGACGTCTTGGACTCTCCGGCGAGTTCTTCTATCTCAGCGGGGGGCCCGGCGATCTCCAGGACGTCTGGCCGCCGTCATGGGCACGATGCCTTGTGCCCTTTGTGGGATCAAGGAGGCATAGCGATGCCGCGCCTCACGGAGATCTCCTAGTGGACTCCGTAGCCATGCCTTCCTCCGTGGGTCAGGGCACCACGGCAGGAGCCTGCCTTGGTCTTCGTGGAAGGTCGGGGCCGACTCTGAGTCGGCCCTTAAAATAAGCCAGTCGAAGCAGCCCGAGTCGGTCGGGGACTACCGCTTGAGGTCGCCGGTGGGACTCGGCCTTCGGAAGGTCGCCGAGACTCGGCCTTCCGAAGGTCGCCCGGTGAGCTCGGCCTTCTCGAAGTCACCTTTGGGACTCGGTGGGGGCGCTCGATGTCTTGAAAGATCCGGGTCCTGGTCAGCCTACCCGGCCCATTACCCGGTTTTCTTGCCTCCGTGGATGCGCAGCGTGTGCCGGGGTTGCGAGCTTGTAACCTTGGCGGCAGCAACTCCGTGCGGCGGCCCGCGCTTGATGGCGACAGCTCGTCGGACCAGCGCCTCGATGGCGAGCTTACAAAAATGCATCTCTCCTCGGGTTGCGTAGCAGCAAAATTAACCACGGTCGTGAAAAACAAGTGTTGGTTCTAGCAAAAAAACATTGTAGTATCTTCGTCTGCCCACCCCGACCACGGTCGTCTCCCCTAAAATCGCCGGTTGAAGCTTTTATTTTATACGATTGTAGCTTTCTTTGTCAATGGTTGCAACTTTTTTCTAATTGCGTAGTGTGCGGTTGTAGCTTTCTCTTTCAATGGATGGAGCTTTTTTCATCTCTGATTGAGCTTTCCTATTAATGGTTGCAACTATTTTCTTTTAGTGGCTCTGGTTAAGGTTTCTCTATCATTTCAGTTGAACTTTTTCATCAAGGTTGTAGCATTTCATGCGAGCGGTTGTAACTTCCACGATGGCACCGGCCTTGCAGCTTTCTCGTATCCGGTTGAAGCTTTCCGGGAAGGGTTTGAAGCTTTTTGTCGTGATTTGCGGCATGAGGGTGTCAACGGTTCTGCGTGCCTCCGACCTCCGACAACATCCATTGCCGTTGCCGTCTCGCGCCCTACAACTCCCATTCTTGCCCGGTCGAAGTGGTCTCAATGCTGGGTTGCAGCACCCATTAGTCATTCATCAAGGCATGTAGCAGGCGTGGCTGGTTCCTGACTATGGCGTCGATTAAGCCAAAATTGTGGCTGTCTCCCGTATGGTTTGAAGGTGATGAACAGCGGCCATTGGCCGCGATCGGCTCGCAACAACTAGAGGACCAAAGTTGCATGGTTAGTGATGGAAAAGCATGTGCCACTTGCTCCGGGAAGAAAGCGATGGGAGGAGGAACGAGCGAAGGGCGATGGTGGGAAGGAAAAAGCAGTGGCGGAGGTCCGTCTGAAGCGATAAGGTTTGACTTGTTCACGATAGATTGAAAGTGCATTATATCGACTAGAGGGGTGAATAGGCGATTTTATGAATTCTTCAGAGAATTTGCGGTGAGAAATTTCTTAGCGAAGAACTACTTGACGGAATAAGTACTTTCGAGTAAGCATAACGGGATACAAGCATAGTCATCATGATGAAATGAAGACTATCACAGTCTGAAAGAGTATACCCAGGATAACAAGATGAAGACAAGCGGATGAAGAAATTGGCGAGAAATTGAAAAGTCTTGATCAAAGTCTTCAAGCACATATATGAACAACATTACACATTAAGAGAAATGGAAGGGTTGAGTGTGTGGTTCTAAGTCGGCAGATGAAATTGTAGGTAAAGAGGAAGGTCCTAGCAATGGAAGGTTGTAAACACAAGCGATGTCCGAGTTCAGGCCCTTCTCGAAGGAAGTAAAAGCCCTACGTCTCGGAGCCTGGGCGGTCAGTGGATTATGTATATTGTTGGTCCGAACCCTTACACTTTTGTGGAGGGTGGCTTATATAAGGTCTTGGGGCCCTGTTTAACGTAATGAAGGGTTTAAGGTACATTAAGTGCAGGCGTTCTTGGTAATGCCCAATAAAATTCTTAACTATCATAAAGTCTATTCAATTACAAGCCGTTCGATTCGAGTGAGTATTCATGGTGAGTCCTTCAAGTCGGTCAGTGGGTTCCTTGTGGTCATTTGGAAGGTGACCTCTTCTAAAGGTGTCCTTGGGTAGGGTACTTAGATCGGTCTATGACCCTACCTAGGTACATGAATCCATCATTAGCCCCGAATGGATTGAGGCTTGAATGAGGAAGGAGTTGATCTGTTTAGATTGACCCATCTTTGGTCATCGTTGTTTTGGATTAAGAACTTCTTTGTTGATAACGAGCAACTTTTCTTGATCGACTTCGATCCATTCTTGTCTTCGTCGAGTGATCTTTTGGACTTTAACGATTCGGCGACGGATCAGGAAATCCTGCGTGCGTAGCCGATCTACGTTCAGCGGATTCCACGGGATCTGAAAATTTGGGGAAGCGAGCGAAGGCGGACATGGCCTTCGGATGGGATAGGACATAGGCGCCTCGATCCCGCGCCGCTTTTTTAGCCCGTATCATGTCCATCAACTGTTTGGGATATGATTAGATCGGCGGCCACTGTCATCCACTCGGAAGGATCTTTCTCATGCGATGGTTTTACGACGATGCTTCATCATTTCCTCTCTGCTCTCCTCGTCTCCAACCCCGCTTCGCCTCCGCCGGCTTCTCTTCGCGCATCTCGCCGGCAGCCATGGTCAAGGAAGTGTACGCCCGGATCAATCGCCCGGTGTCGCGATTATTCGCGATCGTTGCCATGTCATTTGCTTGCGTGTTGCACTTTGCCATGTCATCATATGCATTTCATATCATGTCATCATGTAATTTCGTTTTGCATATGTGTTCGTCTCATGCATCGAGCATTTTCCCGTTGTCCGTTTTGCAATCCGGCACTCCTATGTCCTCCGGCGTCCCCTTCTTCTCTCCTGTTGTGGCGGGTGTTAAACTTTCTCGGAATGGCCCGAGGTTTGCCATGACCTTGGTATAACACGGTGACCCTTTGTCAAGTTTCGTGCCATTGGTCGTTTGATACTCGAGCAGTTAGCAAGGTAGTAAAGCCTCTTTGAGTTGCAGCCCAACACCTTCAAAGTGGCCCGAAACCCATCTAACTCCCCTCCATGCTCTCGATCGTTCGACACGATCGCGTGGCAAAACCGCCCTCATTTGGACTCTCCTAGCTCCCTCTACCTATGAATAAGTGATCCCCCCTCCAAATTCGCGGTCTATTCCTCCAAAGCGTGCTTCTTCCTCCTCGGCCGCCGGACGCGTCCCTGACGGACATTCCGCCCGCGCGCCCAATCAGATCTCGCCCGGCCCGCGCCCGTCCCTCCGCCTTGGACCGCGTGGCCATCCGGGCCTGGCCGCCGCCCGCCGCGCCGCGCCCGCCTCTCGGCCCCCGCGCCCGGTTGGCTCTCGCGCCGCCTCCCGACGCGCCCCTCCAGCGCCTTTGCCGCCCAAAACCCGCCGCCGCCGGCTCCGCTCGCCCGCCCGATCCGCCCGATCGCCATAGGCGCCTCACCGGCGCCCGCGCCGCCATGAAGCCGCGCCGCCGCCCTCGGCGGCGCCCGTCCTCTCCGGCCGATCCGGCGAAGGACGGCGGATCCGGGTCTCCGACCACCGGCCATCTCCGGCGTCCCCCATGGCGAACTCCGGCGAGCTCTCGACTGCATCAAAAACCGCAAAGCGGAGTTGACCCGAATGACTAAGTCCTGTTCTTACATAAACATGCCATGTTCATCCATCATCTCTGCATCCGTAGCTCCGCTTCGTCGTATAATATTCAAATTGTTCGTCTCGCGAGTAGATCATTTCTTCCATTGCATCATTTTCATTTGAGCTCATCTTGATGCGAAATCTTTGTTGGAAGAGTGCATGTTGATGTTAATCTCTTTGCTGTTATAACTTGCTCATTTATCATTTTGCCATGATTGATGTGTGCATCCTATGAGGTTGATGTCTACATGAATGTTGATCTATGCCATGCCATCTTTCGGGGCCAACCATGTATTTTTGTGAGTTGTGTCTGAGTGTATCAAGCTTGCTAAGTAGGGTAGTTCTTTTTCTTTGTTTTCTGGATTCATTATATTTTGTTGCTATGTTAACATGCTTCTAGTAATCATTCTATGCATAATCTGGAGATACTCTATAAACATGTTTTGATCTACATGTCTTGCTCTATCCATTCATGCCCTTGATTGCAATTATAGCCTGCTGGAACATGTTGTTATCTTGCTCTAAAGTTGCTTGAAAATGTTCTTTGTCGACTGTTAACAATTAAGTTCACTTGTTTCCATGTGTTTTCCTAGTGATACATGTACCCTATGAACTTGCTCTTGCCATGTTAGCTTCACAAACATGCCTTCTTTTGTTGGTTGCCTTGCCATGCCATGTATTGCTCTATGGTGAGTGGTTCAAGCCCACGAACATGCCTACTATTTTGTTCTGCCATGTATGAATCGTAATATAACTTGCCATGTTTACATGGTGCCATCATATTTTCTATGCCTTTTTGGCTCATAGTCGATAAGGTATTTTGATCTATGCAATTAGTAGGTTCATGCCATGCCTTTGTTTGCCATGATAAGTTCTTGTAACATGTTGTTTGCTTACTCTAAACATTGCAACTTGATGTTATTTACGCTAAAGTCTGGCTTTATTATTGCAATCTCTCCATGTCTTTTTGAGCATGTTTTAGTTGTTTACGGAATAGCTCGGTGTTCATGTTTTGTTATGCTTTACCAGTATTTCATGCCCATGCCTTTTGTTATTATGTTGGGGTGTTGTAGCATATTGTTTTGATGCTTGCAATATGCCTAGTTCTTTTTTGGACGATTGTTGCTATGACTTGTATAGTGTGCGTGTGTTGCACCGTTGCTCCGTTTTGAGTGTGCTATATATGAAACTTGCTTGATTTTGCATGTTGTTCATATTATCATGTTGCATCCTTGTTTTGAGGTGTTTGCTTGATGTTTGGGTGCATTTTGCATCAATGCCATGTTTAACTTGTTTTGCTCATATCTTCTGGCGTAGCTCGAATCTAATGAACTTTATTGTAACTTGACTAGAATCTCGTGTAGATCATCGTGGTGCATCTTAACTTGCTGTTTAACAACTTGACGTAAGGTTTGTTCAGTTCTGGACCAATTTCGAAATTTGCATATGAGGACTTAGGAATTGTTATATGTTGTTTCGGCCTCATTTAAACTTGCCTTGATGTGTTGTTCTTGTTTGCATCATCTCTTGCCATGAGTAGCTTCATGTAGCCTTGTCATGCATCATCCTTGTTGTGCATCATGTCTTGTCCATGTGTGGTGTGTTTACCTATGTTGTGTGCTTCTTCTTGTTAGTTCTGTTTCGTTGCGATCGTGAGGATTCGTTGTCTACGTGTGGTTAATCTTCGTGCTTCATCTTCTTCATGGACTCGTTCTTCTTCCTTCGGGATTTCGAGGCAAGATGACCGCCTACGGATCTCACTACTATCATTGCTATGCTAGTTGCTTCGTTCTTTCGCTATCTTGGCTACCTATTACTTTTATCAAGCCTCCCAAATTGCCATGAACCTCTAACCTTTGACACCATTCCTAGCAAACCATTGTTTGGCTATGTTACCGCTTTGCTCAGCCCTCTTATAAGCGTTGCTAGTTGCGGTGAAGTTGAAGATTTCTCCATGGTGGGCGGGGTTTATGTTGGGATATCACAATATCTCTTATATTATTAATGCATCTATATATTTGGTAAAGGGTGGAAGGCTCGGCCTTATGCACGTGTTTTGTTCCACTCTTGCTGCCCTAGTTTCCGTCATACGGTGTTATGTTCGATTTTGCGTTCCCTGCGTCGGGTGATTATAGGACCCCGACTTCGCTTTGAATAAAACTTGTCAGCAAGGCCCAACATTGGTTTTACCATTTGCCTCACCACCACCTATACTTCCCTTGGGAGTAATTAACCAGGTCATCTTTATTCAGCCCCGGGCCAATGCTTGTCTAAGTGTTGGTCCAAACTAGAGTGCTTTCAGCGCCACCTCAAAAACTTGAGGTCTGGTTTTAGTTATGCAGATTGCTCATCCGGTCGTGGCACGAGGCGAGATTGTGCGGCTACTATCGGGATGTCGGCAGCGGGGAGCTTTCTGGTCTTGTTTTACCATTGTCGAAATGTCTTTGAAGGATTAGGACTGATCGGGTCTTCTGGGAGAAGGTCTATTCCTTCGTTGATCGCGAGAGCTTGTCATGGGCTAAGTTGGGACACCCTGCGGGTATAAACTTTCGAGCCCGTGCCGCGGTTATGTGGCAGATGGGAATTTGTTAATGTCGGTTGTAGATAACTTGACACGGATCCGAATTAAACGCATCAACGTGTGTACCGTGATGGTTCTTCCGTGTCGGGGAAAGG
>JAHHZJ010009377.1:0-10124 GCA_021437245.1 Aegilops speltoides
CGAGTCGGTCCGTTCGTGGACTATTACTCCTGTTTGGGGTCCGGTGATTTTCACGATTAGCGAACCCGATGGTGCGCTTACGTGTCGTCATCACTTTCGCGATTTTGGCGAGTCGCCCGTTCGTGGACTATTACTCACTGTTTTGGGGTCTCGGGTGATTTTCACGATTGCCAAACCCAAGGTGTGCTTACGTGTCGGTCATCAACACTTCCAAATTTGGCGATTCTGGCCCGTTTGTGGACTATTACTCCTTGTTTTGGGGTCCGGGTGATTTCCACGATTAGCGAACCCCATGGTGTGCTTACGTGTCGGTCATCAACACTTTCGTAGTTTTGGCGATCTGGCCCATTTGTGGACTATTACTCATTTGTTTTGGGGTCCGGGTGATTTCCACCATTAGCGGACCCCATGGTGCGCTTACGTGTCGGTTATCACCAAACACGGTTTGGCGAGTCGGCCCGTTTGTGGACTATTACTCACTTGTTTTGGGGTCGGGTGATTTCCACGATTAGCGAACCCCAAAGTGCGCTTACGTGTCGGTCGTCAACACTTTCATTGTTTTGGCGATTCAGCCCGTTCGTGGACTATTACTCCTTGTTTTGGGGCCGGGTGATTTCTCGATTGGCGTACCCAAAGGTGCGCTCGCGTCGGTCGTCAACACCGCGAGTTTTGGCGAGTCGGCCCGTTCGTGGACTATTACTCCTTTGTTTTGGGGTCCGGGTGATTTTCACGATTAGCGAACCCGATGGTGCGCTTACGTGTCGGTCATCAACACCTGCTGATTTGGCGAATGTCGCCCGTTCGTGGACTATCACTCACTGTTTTGGGGTCGGGTGATTTCCACCATTAGCGAACCCCATGATGCGCTTACGTTGCGGTCATCAACATTTCGGATTTTGGCGATTCTGGCCCGTTTAGTGGACTATTACTCCTTTGTTTTGGTGTCGGGTGATTTTCACGATTAGCGAACCCAAAGTGCGCTCACGTGTCGGTCATCAACACCGAGTTTTGGCGAGTCGGCCTGTTCGTGGACTATTACTCACTGTTTTGGGGTCCGGGTGATTTTCACGATTAGCGAACCCGATGGTGTGCTTACGTGTCGGTCATCAACTCTCGCAGTTTTGGCGAGTCGGCCCGTTCATGGACTATTACTCACGTTTTGGGGTCTCGGGTGATTTCCACGATTACGAACCCCAAGTTGCACTACGTGTCGGTCATCAACACTTTTGTTTTGGCGATTACGGCCCGTTCGTGGCCTATTACTCCTTTGTTTTGGGGTCGAGTGATTTCCACGATTGGCGAACCCAAAAGTGCGCTTACGTGTCGGTCATCAACTACGCGATTTTGGCGATCTGGCCCGTTCATGGACTATTTCTCCTTGTTTTGGGTCCCGGTGATTTCCACGATTGACGAACCCCATGGTGTGCTTACGTGTCGGTCATCAACACTCACAGTTTTGGCCGAGTCTGGCCCGTTTCGTGGACTATTACTCACTATTTTGGGTTCCCGAAGAAATTTCCACGATTGACGAACCCCATGGTGCGCTTACGTGTCGGTCATCTACACTCGCAGTTTTGGCGATCGGCGATTCGTGGACTATTGCTCCTGTTTTGGGGTCCGGGTGATTTCCGATTAGCGAACCCAAGTGCGCTTACGTGTCGGTCATCAACACTCGCGATTTCGGCGAGTGCAGCCCGTTCGTGGACTATTACTCACTTGTTTTGGGGTGCGGGTGATTTCCACGATTAGCGAACCCCATAGTGCGCTTACGTGTCGGTCATCTACACTCGCGAGTTTTGCGAGTCTGGCGATTGTGGACTATTACTCCTTTTTTGTGGTCGGGTGATTTCCACGATTAGCGAACCCAAGGTGCGCTTACGTGTCGGTCGTCAACACTATGATTTTGGCGATTCTGGCCCGTTCTTGGACTATTACTCACTTGTTTTGGGGTCGGGTGATTGCCACGATTAGCGAACCCCAAGGTGCGCTTACGTGTCGGTCATCACACTTCGCTGTTTGGCGATTCGGCCCGTTCATGGACTATTTCTCACTTGTTTTGGGGTCTGGGTGATTTCCACGATTAGCGAACCCCATGGTGTGCTTCGTGTCGGTCATCCTTTTCGTAGTTTTGGCGATTCGGCCCATTTGTGGAACTATTACTCGCTGTTTTGGGGTCCGGTTGATTTCCACCATTAGCGGACCCATGGTGCGCTTACGTGTCGGTCTCACCAAACCACGGTTTTGGCGATCGGCCGTTTTGGACTATTACTCCTGTTTTGGGGTCCGGGTGATTTCTCGATTGGCGTACCCAAAGGTGCGCTCCCGTGTCGGTCGTCACACCGCCGTTTTGGCGGTCTGGCCCGTTTGTGGACTATTACTCCTTTTTTTGGGGTCGGGGAGTGATTTTCCGATTAGCGAACCGATGGTGCGCTTACGTGTCGGTCTCAACACCGCTTGATTTGGACGATCGGCCCGTTTTGGACTATCACTCCTTTGTTTTGGGGTCCGGGTGATTTCCCCTTTAGGAACCCATAGTGCGCTTCGTTCCGGTCTCAACACTTCGCGGTTTGGCGATTCGGCCCGTTCGTGGACTATTACTCCTTTGTTTTGGGGTCCGGGTGATTTTCACGATTAGCGAACCCCAAAGTGCGCTCCGTGTGGTCGTCAACACCGTTTTGGCGATCCGGCTGTTTCGTGGACTATTACTCACTTTGTTTTGGGGTCCGGGTGATTTTCACGATTAGCGAACCCCAAATGCGCTTCGTGTGGTCATCAACACCGCGTTTTGGCGATTCTGGCCCGTTTGTGGACTATTACTCCTGTTTTGGGTTCCGAAGAAATTTCCACGATTAGCGAACCCCAAGTGGTTCGTGTGGTCATCTACACCGCGGTTTGGCGGAGTCGCCCGTTCGTGGACTTTACTCCTTTTTTGGGGTCGGGTGATTTCCACGATTGGAACCCAAAGGTGCGCTAACGTGTGGTCATCAACCTTTTCCATGTTTGGGCGAATCGGCCCGTTTAATGGACTATTACTCCTTTGTTTTGGGGTCCGGGTGATTTCCCGATTAGCGAACCCATGTGCGCTTACACCGGTCATCTAACCATGATTTGGCGGGGTCCGTTCGTGGACTATTACTCACTTTTTGGGGTCCGGGTGATTTCCCGATTTGAACCCCAAAGGTGTGCCGGTTACCGTCCATTTCATTTGTTAAGGCGATTTGCCCGTTCATGGACTATTACTCCTTGTTTTGGGGTCCGGTGTGATTTTCCGATTAGCGAACCCCAAGGTGTGCTCACGTGTGGTCGTCAACACCGTAGTTTTGGCCGTCTGGCCCGTTTGTGGAACTATTACTCCTTTTTGGGGTCCGGGTATTTTCCGATTAGCGAACGATGGTGCGCCGTGTCGGTCGTCAACACTTTCCGGATTTTTGGTCTGGCCCGTTTGTGGACTATTAGTCCTTTTTTTGGGGTCTCGGTGATTTTCCCGATTGAAACCCAAGGTGTGCTTCGTGTGGTCTCAACACTTAAATTTGGCGATTCGGCCCGTTTTGGAACTATTACTCCTTTGTTTTGGGGTCCGGGGTGATTTCCACGTTGGAACCCCATGGTGTGCTTGTGTTCGGTCATCCTTTTCGTAGTTTTGGCGGTTGGCCCATTTGTGGACTATTACTCTTGTTTTGGGGTCCGGGTGATTTCCACCATTGATGGACCCATAGTGGTTACGTGTGGTCATCACCAAACAATTTTGGCGATCGGCCCGTTTGTGGACTTACTACTTTTGGGGTCCGAAGTGATTTCCCGATTAGCGAAAAACCGCTTGTTGGGTTCAGCGGTATTTATTTTGGCGATTCGGCCCGTTTAGTGGACCATTACTCCTTTGTTTTGGGGTCCGGGTGATTTCGCGATTGGAACCCCAAGGTGCGCTTACGTGCGGTCGTCAACACCCATGTTTTGGCGAGTCTAGCCCATTTAAGTGGACTATTACTCCTTTTTTGGGTCCGGGTGATTTTCCGATTAGCGAACCCATAGTGCGCTTCGGTCGGTCTCTACACTTTGGGTTTTGGCGGTCTGGCGGTTCGTGGACTATTACTCCTGTTTTGTGGTCGGGTGATTTCCACGATTGCCGAACCCCAAAGGTGCCTTACGTGTCGGTCGTCAACCCGTAGTTTTGGCGGTTAGGCCCGTTTCATGGACTATTACTCCTTTGTTTTGGGGTCGGGTGATTTCCACGATTAGCGAACCCCAAGTGCCTTCGTGTCGGTCGTCAACACCCAGTTTTGGCGGTTCTGGCCCGTTCATGGACTATTTCTCACTTTTTGGGGTCCGGGTGATTTCCACAATTGGAACCCCAAGGTGCGCTTCGTGTCGGTCTCAACACTTTCCTTGATTTTGGCGGTCTGGCCCGTTCGTGGACTATTACTCCTTTGTTTTGGGGTCGAAGAAATTTCCCGATTGCCGAACCCCATAGTGCGCACGTGTCGGTCATCTACACTAGTTTTGGCGAGCGGCGTTCGTGGACTATTCTCCTTTGTTTTGGGGTCGGGTGATTTCCACGATTGCCGAACCCAAAGGTGCGCTTCGTTCGGTCGTCAACCTTTTTGATTTCGGGAAATTGGCCCGTTTGTGGACTATTACTCCTTTTTTGGGGTGCGGGGTGATTTCCGATTGGGAACCCCATGGTGCGCTTACGTGGGTCATCTAACTCGCGGTTTTGCGATCGGCGGGTTCGTGGACTATTACTCCTGTTTTGTGGTCCGGGTGTTTTACGATTGCGAACCCAGTGCGCTTACGTGGTCTCAACACCGCGGTTTGGCGATTGGCCCGTTCTTGGACTATTACTCACTGTTTTGGGGTCGGTGATTGCCACGATTGGCGAACCCCAAAGTGCGCTTCGTGTCGGTCGTCCCCTTATTTGTTTTGGCGATTAAGCCCGTTCATGGACTATTTCTCCTTTGTTTTGGGGGTCTGGGTGATTTCCACGATTGCGAACCCCATGGTGGTTCGTGTCGATCATCAACCTTTCGTATTTTGGCGATTCTGGCCCATTTTGTGGACTATTACCATGTTTTTGGGGTCCGGTGATTTCCACCATTAGCCGGACCCCATGGGCTTAGTGTGGTCGTCACCAAACACGTTTTGGCGATTGGCCCGTTTGTGGACTATTACTCCTTTGTTTTGGGGTCGGGGTGTTTTCGATTGGCGTACCCCAAGGTGCGCTCACGGTCGGTCATCCCCGCGCGTTTTGGCGGTCGGCCCGTTTTGGACTATTACTCCTTTGTTTTGGGGTCCGGGGTGATTTTCCCGATTGCGAACCCGATGGTGCGCTTCGTGTGGTCGTCAACACCGCAGTTTGGACGAGCGGCCCGTTTTGGACTATCACTCACTGTTTTGGGGTCGGGTGATTTCCACCAGGCGAACCCATGAGTCGCTTACGTGTGGTCATCAACCTTTTCCGGTTTTGGCGATTCGGCCCGTTCGTGGACTATTACTCCTTTGTTTTGGGGTCGGGTGATTTTCACGATTGGGAACCCCAAGGTGCGCTCACGTTGGGTCTCCAACACCCGGGTTTTGGCATCGGCCTTGTTTTTTGGAACTATTACTCACTGTTTTGGGGTCCGGGTGATTTTCACGATTAGCGAACCCAAAATGCGCTTCGTGTCGGTCTCAACACCTTGATTTTGGCGGTTGGGCCCGTTTGTGGACTATTACTCCTTTGTTTTGGGTTCGAAGAAATTTCCCGATTGGAACCCCAAGGTGCGCTTACGTGTCGGTCATCTACACTTTCGCGGTTTTGGCGAGTCATCGATTTTGGACTATTACTCCTTTTTTTGGGGTCCGGGGAATTTCCCGATTAGCGAACCCCAAAGGTGCGCTAATGTCGGTCATCAACACTTTGGATTTTGGCGGTCGGCCCGTTTGGACTATTACTCCTTTTTGGGGTCCGGGTGATTTCCGATTAGCGAACCCCATGGTGCCTTTACATGGTCTCTACACTCCGGATTTTGGCGGTTGGCCCGTTTTGGACTATTACTCCTGTTTTGGGGTCCGGGGTGATTTCCACGATTAGCGAACCCCAAAGGTGTGCCGTGTCCGGTCTCAACACTTTTGTTAAGGCCGATTCGGCCCGTTCATGGACTATTACTCCTTTTTGGGGTCCGGGTGTTTTCACGATTAGCGAACCCCAAGGTGTGCTCCGTGTGGTCGTCAACACGTAGTTTTGGCGGTCGGCCCGTTTGTGGACTATTACTCCTTTGTTTTGGGGTCCGGGTGATTTTCACGATTGGAACCCGATAGTGCGCTTCGTGTCGGTCTCAACACTGCGATTTTGGTTTGAGTCGGCCCGTTTAGTGGACTATTATCCTTTTTTTGGGGTCTCGGAGTGATTTTCCGATTGCCAAACCCCAAAGGTGTGCTTCGTGTGATCTCAACCTTTCCAAAATTTGGCGATTGGCCCGTTTGAATATTACTCACTGTTTTGGGGTCGGGGTGTTTCCCGATTGGCCGAACCCCATGGTGTGCTCGTGTCGATCATCAACACTTTCGTAGTTTGGCGATTCGGCCCATTGTGGACTATTACTGTTTGTTTTGGGGTCCGGGTGATTTCCACCATTGATGGACCCATAGTGCGCTTCGTGTCGGTTCACCAAACGGTTTTGGCGGCTTTGGCCCGTTTGTGGACTATTACTCCTTTGTTTTGGGGTCAAGTGATTTCCACGATTGCGAACCCCAAACTGCGCTTCTTGTCGGTCTCAACACTTTCATTGTTTTTGGCGATTCTCCCGTTCGTGGACCATTACTCCTTTTTTGGGGTCCGGGGTGATTTCGCGATTAGCCGAACCCCAAGGTGCGCTTACGTGCGGTCATCAACACCCAGATTTGGCGAGTCTAGCCCATTTGTGGACTATTACTCCTGTTTTGGAGTCCGGGTGATTTTCACGATTAGGCGAACCCATAGTGCGCTTCGTGTCGGTCGTCTACACGCGGTTTTGGCGAGTCGCCCGATTTGTGGACTATTACTCCTTTTTTGTGGTCCGGGGATTTCCACGATTGGCGAACCACAAGGTGCACCGTGTCGGTCGTCAACACCGCGTAGTTTGGCGATTCAGGCCCGTTTATGGACTATTACTCCTTTGTTTTGGGGTCGGTGATTTCCCGATTAGCGAACCCCAAAGGTGCGCTTCGGTCGGTCATCAACACCGCCGGTTTTGGCGGTCTGGCCCGTTCATGGACTATTTCTCCTTTGTTTGGGGTCCGGGTGATTTCCACAATTGGAACCCCAAGGTGCGCTTACGTGTCGGTCATCAACACTTTGATTTTGGCGAGTTGGCCCCGTTCGTGGACTATTACTCCTTTTTTGGGGTCGAAGAAATTTCCCGATTAGCGAACCCCATGGTGCGCTTACGTGTGATCATCCAACTCCGGATTTTGGCGGTCGGCCGGTTTGTGGACTATTACTCCTTTTTTGGGGTCCGGGTGATTTCCACGATTAAAGCCAAAGTGCGCTTACGTGTCGGTCTCAACACTTTCGCGATTTTGGCGAGTCGGCCCGTTCGTGGACTATTACTCCTTTGTTTTGGGGTGCGGAGTGATTTCCGATTGGCGAACCCCATAGTGCGCTTCGTGTCGGTCATCTACACCATGATTTTGGCGAGTCCGGCCGGTTTGTGGACTATTACTCCTTTGTTTTGTGGTCGGGTGATTTCCACGATTAGCGAACCCCAAAGTGGCCTTACATTGGTCTCAACCCGCCCGGTTTTGGCGATTCGGGCCCATTCATGGACTTTACTCCTTTTTTGGGGTCGGTGATTTCCAGTTAGCGAACCCCAAGGGCTTCGTGTGGTCGTCAACACAGTTTTGGCGAATCTGGCCCGTTCATGGACTATTTCTCCTTGTTTTTGGGTCCGGGTGATTTCCCGATTGACAAACCCCAAAGGTGCGCTTCGTGTGGTCATCCCTTTCGCGGTTTTGGTTTGGTCGGCCCGTTTAAGTGGACTATTACTCCTTGTTTGGGTTCGAAAAATTTCCACGATTAGCGAACCCCATGGTGCCTTACGTGTGGTCTCTACACTTTGGATTTTGGCGAGCGGCGGTTCGTGGACTATTACTCCTTTTGTTGGGATCCGGGTGATTTCCACGATTAGCGAACCAAAGGGCTTCGTGTGGTCTCAACACTTGCATTTTGGCGAGTCTAGCCGTTCGTGGACTATTACTCCTTTTTTGGGGTCCGGGTGTTTGATTGGAACCCCATGGTGCGCTTCATCGGTCTCTACACCCGGATTTTGGCGGTCGGCGGTTCGTGGACTATTACTCCTTTGTTTTGGGGTCCGTAGTGATTTCCACGATTAGCGAACCCCAAGATGTGCTTCGTGTCGGTCGTCAACTTTCGGCTGTTATGGGATTCTGTTCGTGGACTATTACTCCTTGTTTTGGGGTCCGGGTGATTTTTATGATTGCGAACCCCAGGTGCGCTCACATGTCGGTCATCAACACCGCCGGTTTTGGCGAGTCGGTCCGTTGTGGACTATTACCCTTTTTTGGGGTCGGGGTGATTTTCACGATTGAAACCGATGGTGGTTACGTGTGGGTCATCAACACTGCGATTTTGGCGATCTGGCCCGTTCGTGGACTATTACTCCTTTGTTTTGGGGTCTCGGGGTGATTTTCCACGATTGCCAAACCCAAAGGTGTGCTACGTGTCGGTCGTCAACCTTTTAAATTTGGCGGTTCTGGCCCGTTTAAGTGGACTATTACTCCTTTGTTTTGGGGTCGGGTGATTTCCCGATTAGCGAACCCCATGGTGTGCTTCGTGTCGGTCGTCAACACTTCGTAGTTTTGGCGGTTCTGGCCCATTTGTGGACTATTACTCGCTGTTTTGGGGTCCGGGTGATTTCCACCTTGCGGACCCCATGGTGCGCTTCGTGCGGTTATCACCAAACACGGTTTGGCGAGTCGCCGTTTGTGGACTATTACTCCTTTTTTTGGGGTCCGGGTGATTTCCCGATTAGCGAACCCAAGGTGCGCTTCGTGTCGATCATCACACTCCTGTTTTGGCGATTCAGCCCGTTCGTGGACTATTACTCCTTTTTGGGGCCGGGTGTTTCTCGATTGGCGTACCCCAAAGTGCGCTCCGCGTCGATCATCAACAACGATTTTGGCGGTCGGCCCGTTTATGATATTACTCCTGTTTTTGGGGTCCGGGTGATTTTCACGATTGGCGAACCCGATGGTGCGCTTCGTGTCGGTCGTCAACACCGCGATTTGGACGAGTCGGCCCGTTCGTGGACTATCACTCCTTTGTTTTGGGGTCCGGGTGATTTCCACATTGGAACCCCATGATGCGCTTCGTGTGGTCATCAACTTTCGCGATTTGGCGATTAGCCCGTTGTGGACTATTACTCCTTTTTAGGTGTCCGGGTGATTTTCACGATTGCGAACCCAAGTGCGCTCACGTGTCGGTCGTCAACACGCGTTTGGCGGTCGGCTGTTTGTGGACTATTACTCCTTTGTTTTGGGGTCCGGGTGTTTTCACGATTGCGAACCCGATGGTGCGCACGTGTCGTCTCAACTCTGCGATTTTGGCGGTAGCCCGTTCGTGGACTATTACTCACGTTCTGGGTCTCGGGTGATTTCCCGATTACGAACCCAAGTTGCTTCGTGTCGGTCATCAACACCTTTGTTTTGGCGATTCGGCCCGTTCGTGGCCTATTACTCCTTTTTGGGGTCGAGTGATTTCCACGATTAGCGAACCCAAGGTGCTTACGTGTCGGTCGTCAACACCGCAGTTTTGGCGGTTCGGCCCGTTCATGGACTATATCTCCTTTTTTGGGTCGGGTGATTTCCACGATTAGCGAACCCCATGGTGTGCTTACGTGTCGGTCATCAACACTCATAGTTTTGGCGAGTCGGCCCGTTCGTGGACTATTACTCACTATTTTGGGTTCGAAGAAATTTCCCGATTAGCGAACCCATGTGCGCTTCGTGTCGGTCATCTACACTCTGATTTTGGCGAGTCGGCTGTTTAGTGGACTATTGCTCCTGTTTTGGGGTCGGGTGATTTCCAGATTAGCGAACCCCAAAGTGCGCTTCGTGTCGGTCTCTACACTCGCGATTTTGCGATGCGTTCG
>JAHHZJ010009379.1:0-16212 GCA_021437245.1 Aegilops speltoides
TCGAGCGGTGATTGGTTCACAATACAAGGATTCTAGGGTGGTGGTGATTACTTGGACTGTTTTCGGGACTTTAAAGCTCACCATATTCCTTCGGTGTTGTTGAGGCAAGCGTGAGGAGTTTAAATCTCAAGCAAGGGGCATGTCGGTGCGAATACAACATCGTTTGAAACTTGCTCGTTTTGCTAAACAAGGCGTTCGATGAGAAAAGTATGATCTATCGGTTCGGGTGGCCTTGAGAGGATCTGCGGTTATCTCTTGTTCTTTACGAGCCTACTCGGTTTGATCAATTCTATAATATGGCACTCAAGCTAGAAGGTGCTCGGCTCAAGTGTGAGGCTTAAGAAGAATCGGGGATGCGATTCGTCTTCTTCTCTCTCAAGTGGCACAAAGCGCAAAAGTTTTACCTTCCTCCTCCTCCGTTCCGTCGCCTTATCGTGAGAAGAACTTCGGTGGTCGTGGATCTTCCCACCCAACCCAAGCTACGAGAACAAGTCTCGACCTCAAGCTCCAAGGTCAAATGCTCCTTATCACCGTCCGCTCTCGGGTGACACGCAACAAGTGCCGGCGAAAGGTCACTATCGAACAAATGCCATAACCAAAGCGCCTTCCTCCTCCTCCTCCTGTGAGGTCTTCAAGCAATCCGTTGGTCAAGCATAATCCCAAGTATGCAAAGGTGAATATGATGAATGCAGCTCAAGCGGAGGATTCTTGAGATGTGATCATGGGTAATCTTCCTTAATGATATTCTGCAAAAGTCTTATTTGATCTTGGTGCATCGCATTGTTTCATGTCAACCGTTCTTTACCAAGCATGATTTCTCTTGGAATATTTGGATAAAACTCTGAATTGTTTCCCGGGCAAGCACATGAGTTCCGTTTGAGGTTCGAATGTCTCTATCAAGATGGCGACTAAAATTCCTGTCTAAACCAATTGTTCTTGGTGACTCGATATTGATCTTATTCTTGGGATGGGTGGCTTTCTCGGCACAAGGCTCGCTTGATTGTCTTGTCGGAGAAATTCAATTGACACACCCTTACGAGGATGTTATCATCTATGCGCTTTCTGATGAAACCATTGGTTGTTTTCTCTCAATGAGAAGGGCGAATTGGATGCTATCTCTCAAATTCCGTCGTTTGTGAGTACCAAGATGTCTTTCGGAAAGAGCTTCGGGTATGCCTCCTCATCGGCCGGTCGAATTCGTTATTGATCTTGAGCACAGCCTTGAACCCGTTTGCAGCGTCCTTACAAGCTTGGACCCAAGGAGCTGAAAAAATTGAAGAAGCAGCTCGATGAACAAGGCGTCTGGGTTTGATCGGACCGAGTTCATCTCCATGGGGATGTGGAGTTCTTTTGTCGAGAAGAAGGATGGCGGACCGACTTTGTGTTGATTACCGTCCATTGAATAAGAAGACAATCAAGAACAAGTATCCACTTCCCAACATCAATGAGCTATTCGAGCAACTCAAAGGTGCTAAAGTATTCTCAAGCTTGACCTCCGTATGGGTTATCATCAGTTCGCATTAGTGAACAAGATATTCCCAAGGCATTGAGACAAGCTATGGTTCTTATGAATATCTTGTCATGTCTTTCGGCCTTGTCAATGCTCCTCCAACTTTCTCTCGCGATGAACTTTATCTTCAACCCCTACACAAATGAATTAGTCTTGGTGTATCTCGATGATATTTTGGTCTTCTCCAAGAACAAGCGGATCATGCCAAACATTTGCGATTGGTGCTCGACAAGCTCGAGAGCATCAATTCTATCAAAGTTTTCCAAATGTGAGTTACGGCTTGATGAAGTTCTTTATCTTGGTCATATCATCTCAGCCAAGGGCATCTTTGTTAATCCGAAAGGTGTCTTCAATTGTGAATTGGGAACCTCCTCGAATGTCAAGCAGCTCCATGATTTTCTCGGTCTTGCAAGCTATTGCGAAGATTAGTTGAGAATTTCTCCAAGATTGCAAAGCCTCTTTCCAACCTCCTCGAAGCATGTCAAGTATATCGGGCCTTTGAGTGTGATGTAAGCTTTCAACACCCTCAAAAGAAGCTAGTCACAGCTCTTCTTGACTCCTCTGATGAATCCAAGCCATTGAAGTTTTACGTGATGCTTCCTTGCAAGGTCTCGGTCTTGTGTTAATGCAAGAGAAGAAGGTTGTGGCCTATACCTCTCGTCGATTGAAGCCCAGAAAAGAACTACCCCCTCACGATCTTGAGTTGGCGGCGATTGTCCATGCATTGATAACATGGAGACATCTCTTGTTGGGAAGGAAAGTGGACATTTTCACGATCACAAGAGTCTCAAGTATATCTTCACTCAACCAAACCTCAACCTCGGCAAACTCGATGGGTGAAATGATTCAAAGTACAATCCAGTATTCGAATATACTCTGGCAAGGCGAATGTGATTCGAGATGCCTTGGCAGAAAGGCTTATTACATGACTTAATTCTCAAGCCCTTCCAACGGATCTTTGTGAAGCTTTCCATAAGCTGAATCTTCAAGTTGTTCCTCAAGGTTTCTTGCCAACCTCATAGTCTCTCCTACTTTGGAAGATCAAATTCGTGAGGCTCAACTTACGGATACCATGGTGAAGAAGGTGAAGCGTGGTATTGAAGGGCATTTCAAATACAAGTGCTATCGCTTGGATGACAAAGACACTCTTTTCTTGAGGATGTATTGTGGTTCCTAAAAGCGATCGAGAAAAGTCATCATGAATAGAGGCACAATTCCTCCTATCCATTCATCACGGAAATGCGAAAATGTACCATGACCTCAGCGGTCATATTGGTGGACTCGAATGAAGGCGAGAAATTGCTCAATTAGTGAATGATGTGATGTCTGAAGAGTGAAAGCGAACACCAAAGACCAGCTGGTCTCCTCCAACCTCTTGCTATTCGAATGGAAGTTTGATCATATCGAGATGGACTTAGTGGTGGTTTCCAAAGTCAAGCGTGGAAATGATGCTATCTTTGTTGTCATTGACAAGCTCACTAAAGTGGCTCATTTTCTTCTGTCAAAGAATCTATCCGGCAGCTCGGTTAGCGAGCTATACACTCAATTGTCTCCTTGCGGTATTCCACAATTGATCTCTTGACCGGTGGAAGCATCTTCACTTCTAAGTTAAGTTCTTTTGAAGGCCATGGGCACGATATTCGTTTAGCCACGACTTTTCATCCTCAAACTAGTGGCCAAATCGGCGAGTCAATCAAATCCTTGAAGATATGCTCGGGGCTTGTGTCATTTCTTTTAATGAAGTGGGAAGAGTGTCTCCCATATCGAGTTCTCTTACAACAATGACTTCCAAGAGTTCGGCGAGGCCCCATTCGAAATTCTATATGGCGAAAGTGCGTACTCCTCTCAATTAGTCAAGAGCAGTGAGCGTAACTTCTTGCGACTTGATCCTGAAGCGAAGAAATGTGCAAAGTCATTAGTGAGAATCTTAAAGCCATAATCGCGCGGAAAGACTATTATGATGACAAGCCGTGATGTGGCTTTTAATCGGAGACCATGTCTACCTCCGCGTCTCTCAATGAAAGGTGCTAAATCGTTGTATCAAGGAAGCTTGCCTAGATCGTGGGTCCTTTCAAGATCATTGGCAAAAGGCGATCTAAGCCTATCAACGAGCTTCCATCCAACTTTGCAAGCGTGCACGATGTGTTTCACGTGTCACAGCTCATAAGTGCTTCAAGATTCTGGCGCTATCAACTTTGAAGAAATTGACCTCCAAGAAGATCTCTCTTATCATGAGCACCCGTTGCTATTCTTGAAGAAACCGGCGCGAGACTAACAAGTCGATCAAATTCCTAAAAGTGAAGTGGTCACCATTCAGGCGAAAGCCACGGGGCGCGAGATCACCTCCGTTCGAATATCAGGAGTTCTTTCGGTCCTAGATCTCGGGGCCGAGATCCTCTTGTAGTGGTGGAGTGTTGTAACACCCGGATGTATCTTTCCATTTTGTAACTCCAACTCTTGCCATTTTCGGATATGTGATATGATATTCCCTCAGTGGTTGGGTTTTGTTTTCGTTTTGCATTTTGTCCATGTCATGCATCTCATATCATGTCATCATGTGCATCTCATTTGCATACGTGTTAGTCTCATGATTCGAACATATTCCAGTTGTCCGTTTGCAATCAAGCCTCCTATGTTCCCGGCGTCCCCTCTTGTCCTTTTCAGTGTGCGGGTGTTGAACATTCTCGGAATGGAGAGAGCCTTGCCAAGTGGCCTGGTATAGCACCGGTAGACCACACATCAAGTTTGGGTCATTTGGAGTTAGTTGATACTCAGCAGTTAACCTTCCCTCATAAGGCCTCTTTTGAGTTGCAGCCCAACAACCCTCAAAACAGCCCAATAACCCATCTAACTCCCTCCATGCCTCGATGCGTTCGATCACGATCGTGTGGTAACCGCTCCTCATTTGGACTCTCCTAGCTCCCTATGCCTATAAACATCCCCACTTCCATTTTTCAGTCCAAACCCTAAAATTTCATCCCATGCCAGGACACGTCCGGACCCGCGGGACCGTCATGCGCCGCTCCTCCATGGTCAGGCTGCCCGTGTACCGCGCCCGCCCGCCCTTGTGCCCGCTCGACCGCCCATGCGGCCCATGACCCTTGCGTGCCGCTCCGCGTCATGGCCTTGCCAGCCCGCCCATCTCCGCCATCCCATGCGCCTCTCATGGCCGCCCTTATCTGCCGCCGCACCAATGGCCCGCCAATCGCCTTGTGCCCATGCTTGACCTTGTATCTCTGTGTGCTTCATGCGCGCCTTGCATGCCATGCCCTTGGCCCAGCCCATGCGCCAAACCCGGCCGCCGCCGCATGGCGTCCTCCCCACCAGCGAGAACCTCCTCCTCGGTCCCGAGCTCGCGAGCCGAACCCGCCAGCAACCCTGACCCGCGCCCGATCGAGATCTGGATCCCGGTTGACTTCTTCCCCTCCAAATTCGTCGTATTTTTGTACATCATTATTTCGAGCAATTTTCAGCATCACAACTCTGCAACCGTGGCTCCGTTTTGGGCGTATAATATGTCAAAATGTTCGTCTCGAAAATTACATCATTTCATTCCATTGCATCATTTCATTTGAGCTCATCTTGATGCCTGAAAAGCTGTTGGAAGATAGCTTCAGATCGTTAGTTTCAGAATTTTATCAGTTCGAGCTATTTTGTCATTTTGCCATGAATTATGTGTGCCCCTATAATTTGAGTCCTACATGTAAGTTGAACATTGCCATGCCATCTTTCCAGGGGTATTTTCCATGTATTTTTGTGAGCTATGTGTTGACTAGAACAAGCATGCAAAGTAGGGATGATGTTATTCCTGATTTCAGGGACTTAGTGATTTCACCAAGTCTTGTCCTGCTGTTAATTTTATGCCATATGTTTAGGTTGTTTCAGAGATCCATGCCCTTTTGAGTATGATCAGTAAGGGTGTTTTGAGCATATGGTTGTGCTCTATCCATCCATGCCTTTGTTGGTATTTATGGAGTAGTCTAGCATGTCATTTTCGTGCTCTACTTTTGCTTGAAATTGTTTCCTGGCAGACTGTTTGCATTAGATTCAATTTTCACGAGGTCGGTTGTAGTTGATCCGTGTATACTATGATGTTGTTCTTGCCATGTATAGCTCCTATGCCATGTCTTCTTAATGGGTGTATGCTTAGTTTATCATGAGGTGCTCTGTAGTAGTGCATCGAGCTCCACGAACATGCCATGTGGAATCTGTTTTGCCATGTCCTGAGATTTCACTAAGTCTGAAATCTGTTATAAAACTTGCAATGTTTACATGGGTGCCATCATTTCTTAAGGTCCTTTTGGCTTATGGTCAGTAGGGACAATTGAAATATGCTTTGAGTAGAATCATGTCATGCCTTGCTTTGCTATTTTAAGTTCCTGTAGCATGTTGTTTGCTTGCTCTAAACATGCCTTCCTGATGTTAATTCCTGCCATGTTAGTATTTTCACTAAGTCTGTGAATCTGATATTTTGAGCACTTTCTCCATGCTTGTTTGAACATGTTATGATGTGATTTAGCCGTAGCTCAGTGTTCCTCTATTGTTAAGCATCTCCTGTAGTTCATTGCCATATGCTTTGTTTTTATGATGGGGTGCTGTAGCATAGTTTTAGTGTTGCGTGCTAAATAGCATCGGGCTGTTTAGCAGATTTACGTCATTCTTGTTTTGCTTGTCATTTGCAAACCGTGCATCCGATTCGGTGATCTTTATATCGATTTCAACGAAATCACCCCATCTTTCAGTGGCATACTTGGTTTGCCAAGTTGATGCCAGTTCATCATTTTCCTTCGAGCATACATATGCATAGCATGTCACATCTCGCATAGCATGTCATGTATTGCATCATATTGCTTGCATATGTTCCTTGTTTGATTGTGGTTCCGTTGCTTGTGTTCTTGCTTTGGGTAGAGCGGGAGGCGATGCGTGAGCGAGGAGCCTGTTGAGAGCATCTCGAGGATCAAGCCTTGACAACTCGAGAACCTTCGAGCGAAGATGACCATACCTTGAAATCACTTCTATCTTTGCTTGCTAGATGCTCGCTCTTTTGTTATGCCTATGCTGCGATACCTACCACTTGCTATATCATGCCACCCATATTGCCATGTCAACCTCTAACCACCCATGTCTATAGCCGTTGTTTGGCTATGTTACCGCTTTATCGGCCCTCTTATAGCGTTGATAGTTGCGGTGAAGATGAAGTTTGTTCCTTGTTGGAACACGGTTATTTTAGGGATATCACAATATCTATTGTTTTAATTAATGCATCTATATACTTGGTAAAGGGTGGAAGGCTCGGCCTTATGCCGGTGTTTTATTCACTCTTGCCACCTAGTTTCCGTCATACGGTGTTATGTTCCTTGATTTTGCGTTCCTTACGGTCGGGTGATTTATGGGACCCCCTTGATATCGCTTTGAATAAAACTCCTCCAGCAAGGCCCAACCTTGGTTTTACCATTTGCCACCTATACCTTTTCCCTTGGGTTTCGCGAGCAGGGTCATCTTTATTTTACCCCGGGCGGTGCTCCTTCAGTGTTGGTCGAACCGGGCAGCTGGGGCCACCGGGCAACTTCGAGGCTGGTTTTACTCGTGGTGACCCATCCGTTGTGCCACGAGACGAGATATGTGCAGCTCCTATCGGGATTTGTCGGCCTGATCGGGTGGTCTTGCTGGTTTAGTTTTACCATTGTCGAAATGTCTTGATGTCTTAGGGATCCGAGTCGATCGGTGTGTCTTGGGTGAAGGTTTATTCCTTCGATGACCGTGAGAGCTTGTGATGGGCTAAGTTGGGACACCCTGCAGGTATTATCTTTCAAGCCGTGCGCGGTTATGAGCAGATGGGAATTTGTTAATGTCGGTTGTAGAAAACCCAAAGTTGACCTTAATTAAAATACATCAACCGTGTATGTACGTGAGGGTCTCTTCTCGTGGTCAGGAAGTGAACAGTGTTGGAGTTATGTAGCGTAAGTAGTCGGGATCACTTCTTGATGGCTAATAGCTTCACGACCGCGCCTTGCTTCTCTTCTCGCTCTCTTTTGCGATGTAGCCACCATATATGCTAGTAAACGCGCAGCTCCTCCTTTTGACACCACCTTCCCTTAAGCTTAAATAGTCTTGATCTCGGTGTGAGATTTTGAGTCCCATGGCTCTGATTCTACCAAACAGATCAGGTACCGGTGATGCGTAGTTAGATGCCGAGCTAAAGTGGGAATCGATGAGGCACTTGGTCGTTACTATGTTTCCTTTCAGACGATTAGTAGTGGAGCCAGTTAGAAGCGTCGAGGATCCAAATTGCATGTGGGGTTGTTCTTCTTTTATTTTGGTTCCGTAGTGGGACCTTGATTTATCTGGATGATGTCTTGCTTTATTTATGTAATTGTGTGAAGTGGGTTTAAGAACTATGTATCTTTCCTTATGTATTACATGGATTGTGCGAAGATTACCTCACTTGCGACATTGCTTTCAATTGGTTTATGTCTCTAATCGTGCCCGACCGTGGGAAGCTATAACGCCTCGAGGCGAAAAAAACCTCAATCCCAAGAAAGTAACAAAAAGGGCCAAGATTAGACATAAGAAACTGCTCCGAGATGGTCCTTAACAAAGGCAATGTCTCAAAATCATAGGTGATGATCATGTAAATCCTTATAAGAAGAAGAAGTGCGACCATGGCGGAAAGGTGGACAAACAACCTTTGGTTCATGAAGCCTTTGGAAAAAACCGGCTGTAGTGACCACAGAGGCAAAAGCTTAAAACCAAGCCGAGGGGCTTGCTTAAGGCCATATAGAAACGCAAGATGTCAATTCATGCCATTAGGCCCGAATACCCGGTGGTGGCTGCATATATTAAACTTCCTCCATAACTCACCATTAAGAAAAAGCATTTTTTAACATCAAAATTTGAGACCCGGGCCGTTGGCGAATAGAGGCCATGACAAAAGTGTGCGGACCGGTGGTCATATGGGCCCAGGGCAAAATCTCATCGTAATCATGACCATCTCTTTGAAAACCACAAGCCAAAGAAGTGCTTTATAATGCTCAAAGAGAACCATCGGGTGAGTCTTAATCTTATAGACCCACTTACAAGTGATGGGACAAACAGGGGAGGAAGAGAAACCAGGTCCCCGTGCCATTGCGCTCAAGGGCAGCAATCCCCTCTGCCCAATAAACGCCATTCGGGATGAACAATAGCATCTCGATAAGAATTGGCTCAAGAGCGGTTGAAATACCATAGTGAGAAGGAGAATATCGGTCGGGCGGACAAGGCCGGAACGAAGACCATAAGTCGGGTGGAGGAGGAAGACTACACAAAGTAGGCGGCAATTTGTAGACTTATCCACAACCGTGAGCAGCCAGTATAATGGAAAGGAAAGGAGGGAAGAGGTGGAATCCGGAGGTGGAGGCGGGGAATGTATCGATGATGAAAGGTGGATAAGGGAAGGTTCATTGAAGGTGGAGAAGGGGAAGGTATCGGTGATGAAGGTGGAGGTCATGCGATGAGGAAGGGAAAAGAAACCGTGGAGAAGGGCGGTGGGATCTTAACGGCCGGGATGGGAGTAGGAATACTAGGCACAAAGGGTGGTGTTCAGGAAATGTAAGAAAGGAGATGTCCTCCTAAGAAAAAGCCGAGGAGGATGGGCCGGGTAGAAGGGCGAGATTCATCAAAGGTCACATCCGGGGAAATCCGCATCCGATGATGGAAGGATCCCAACCGATAGCCCTTTGCTCATCTCATCCAAGAAAGACACACTCAACAATTGGCGGTTGGTTTGGTGTGTTCCGAGGGAAGCAAAACATAACCAAAACTAAACAAATGGAGTGCCGAATAATCAAGAGAATGGCGGGAAAAGGGCTCGAGAGGAATACCACCCTTGAAAGGATCGAGAAGAGGTGTCTAGATGGGGGGGTGATTAGACCCTCGACAAATAAAGGAGGAGTTTTTAAGTTTTTCAAGTTAATTTGGTATATTAACACAATTTCAAGCATTCACAATACAATTCAAGCAATCCGCAAAAGTATAGGCGGGGAAAGTAAAGCATGAAACTTGCAAAGAAAGTAAAGGTATGGGATTGGGTGTGCAAAGGCAATTGGGGAACGGAGATTTTGGCGTGGTTCCAATAGGTGGTTCTAAGCGTACATCACGTTGGTGGAACTTCAACCCCACGAAGGAGTAGCAGTTCCCTTGGAGTCCATGGAGGGCTCCACCCACGAAAGGGTGCATGAAAAGCAACCTTTTCTATCCAACGGCCCCGCCCATGAAGGACTTGCCTCAAGGTAGATCTTCACAAGTAAGCGATCTCCTTGCCCTTACAAACTCCTTGGTTCAACTCCACAATCTTCGGTGGCTCCCAATTGACCTTAACCAATCTAGGAGACACCCTCTTAAAAGTAATAGATGGTGTGTTGATGATGAACTCCTTCCTTGTGCTTTCAAATGATAGTCTCCCCAAGACTCAACTCTCTCTTTGTGATCCCCCGATTGGTGGTACACTAATCATACCGCAAATGTGTACAATCAAGATCGAGGGACTCGCAAGGGACGATATCAAACACAACTCTAGACACAAATCAAAATAATACAAGCTTTATATTACAAGCCTTTGGCCTCGGGGCTCGAATACAAGCTTTCGATACACAAGAGTCGGAAAGCAACAATATCTAATTAGACATAAGTTAAACAAGGATGCCTTAAGAAGGCCCGGCACAAACCAACCGATCGAAGAGGAAGGCCTCCAGGGACCTCCTAACTTCTCACAGTGGTGGCGGGTCTCATGTAGTGGCATCCATCGGGGACATCGGCTCGAGGATACATCTGGTTGCATCAAAAGACGGAAGAAAGAAAAGGGAAAGGGGGCAAACCCGTGAGTACTCATCAAAGTACTTTCAGAACATCGGAATCTATACTAACTATGCATTGGTATCCAAATGGAAGGTTTGTATCGTAATTTGACGCAAAATACCGAATAGAGGGAAGGCCTAGCCTATCGAAGACTAGCTTCTTCAAGCCGGCGGGCATCTTGCAACATGTAGAAGATTAAAGAATAGCATTTTAATATTAAACAAGCGTTGTAACATCAGCGCCCGGATCCTTCCCCAACTCCCTGCGGGAAGCAATCTTGGAGCCACATATCCATCACATATCTCAGAATCCATTTCTAGTTATATAAGATCAGGATATAAATCCGAGCGTCCATTCCGTGGACATGGATTGAATATATAAACTTCCCTGCGGGGTACCACGTTACCCAACATGCTCGATGAGGAGTCCGGACTAGGGGTGTGGGATAAGGGGACTATCGATATCATTTGGACTCCCGGACTCGAATGAAGATTGAAGACTCGGCTCGTGTCGGAAGGTACTTTACTTGGCGTGGAAGGCAAGCTTGGCTGGATATTAGATCTCCTACCATTATAACCCGACTACTGTGTAACCCTAGCCTCTCCGGTGTCTATATAAAGGGAGGGCTTTAATCCGTGGGACACAACATTACATCTCAACAACCATACCATAGGCTAGCTTCTGGGTTTAGCCTCATTGATCTGGTAGATCTACTCTTGTATTACCCATATCATCAATATTAATCAAGCGGGGCCGAGGGTATTACCTCCATCGAGAGGGCTGAACACAGGTAAAAACATTGTTCCCTGTCTCTGTTACCATCCGCCTAGGCCCGTTGGGACCCCCTACCGAGATCCGCGGTTTTGACACCGACATTGGTGCTTTCATTGAGAGTTCCTCTTATCGTCACCCGATAGGCTCGATGGCATCTTCAACCTTCAAGCTGTCCGGGTGAGACTTTTCTCCCCAGACGGATCTTAATGTTAAAGCGGCTTTGCCTGCGGGCCAACTCTCTTGGCCCATCTGGAAGCGGAATCGGCTTCGCCCCGGCCGTCAGTGGTTGGAAGCCTAAACTTCCCGGCCGTGGGCGGAAACTTGATCTTGGCGGACTCGAGCCCGAAAGCCGCCCCGCCTTTGCGGCGATGGGCATGATCGGTTCTGCCGGGCGGTGCTTTGGTGGCAGCGAATCCGCCCGGACTTGCGGGCCGATTGCCCATGGCAGTCGGTGGATGAACGCGCCCGGGCCCAACATCTGGCGATGGGCGAATACCATTTGTCCCTTGCGAAACTTCGTGATCCGGGGCGGACTCCTCGCGGACTCCAGCCTCCGCGCCCCGCCAAATTAAGCCAGATTAGGCGCGGTTATAAATTCACCCGGGGACATCTTTCATTTTCGCCTTTTGGCGATATCACGAAATCCCAAAGCATCTCGCTCTCGGGTGAATCTGGCGGACTATGGCGGGGCGGTTGGAAGTTGGACGATGAAGAAATTGAACCCACCCACCACCCACTTTGTAGCCACGCCGAGGATCTAACCGACGCATGGCTCCGACTCCGAGGACATCGATGCTATGGGCCGATGATCGGGAACGATCGGGACCCAGCGCCCCGGGACCTTTGGAAGGCCACCTCGTCATCGCGTCTACATGGTGGATACCCCAAAGGAAGGGATGGCGCGGAGGGATTCTTTGGAAGCAGCCTGCCTTGGCGCGGGCCGCTCTAAATCCCCCAACAAGAATGGAGAATCCGGGGAGAAATAACACTCCGGAGAGTGCAGAACGATCCCCCCGCAAGACTGGGGGAGGGCCTTGGCAAGCCCTCACGGACGGCGGGGCCAGAAGGGTTGAGGATGATAACTTATGCCTCCCTCCAAGACCGCGAGCCTCAGCGATGATGAATTGTCATCAGGATCCCGTCGAACAAAGCGCTTTGGAGGCTCATAACCCGGAAATAGCCTAAAAGCAACAACTTCAAGCGGAATCAAGATCGCTGGCCGGTCGATGGGCCAAAGGTCCGCGGCGAAAGTATAAGCTTCGAACTCCTTCAAAAAGTTACCCAAGGCATAAGCTGCTCCCCGATTAGAGGAGGAAGCATACATACCTTTATCACCGGCGACATGGGTGGGCCGCCCGTTCGCGATGAAAACATTCAAGGCCCGGCCAACCGTCCCACATCGATCCGGTCTGAAGCCAAAAGGCGCCCGGACTTCGAGACATCTTGGAGGACAAAAGCAAGGCAATCGGATCCATCTATGGATCCGCTGGGCCCTCGACCCTGACGATTCGTCGCGCCCGGACAATTAGGCCGGGCGAACCGGAAACGGCGCTCCCTCGAGCTCGTCGCGATATTCTCAATCCGGCGCCCACACCCGTTATGCTTCCATGAAGTAATGGATCATCAGATCCCAAAGGGTTCAAAGTGAACATGAATCTTTAGATGGTCAGGACCCCGGTGTGGATGAAGATTATCTTCTCCACATCCATTACCCTTGGCTGACACACCCAAATATCTCCCTCAAGCAAAAGGACCAGCTCGGCATTGGCTTAAGGCCGAAATCGATTAGGTGTTGGGAAGACCGGGCAGCGTTCCTTGATAACTTCCAAGGTACATACGACCCGGGCCCCGATGACCTAAGCCACATTTTCATGACCATACGAATCGGCCGGAACATTACGGGGCGGTTCTTGGAAGAAAAAATCAAATCGTCTTGTCCGGGATGGAGGCCCTGCAGCCTTCAAACACAACTTGGCCCGAATGGCTGGCGGCCTTTGGGGAGGGAAAAGGAAATCCATGGCAGCCCTCCATCATTAATGACCGCTTTTTAGCGGGAGAGGATAGTTGCTGGCCCGGCAATAATCTCCAAAAATTCTGCGCCGGACTCCAAGGAACAATCCGGAATCCGTCGAAACAAAACAAACGTCGTACTAACGGCGGCGACAAAAGGATCTGGCCCGGTCAATCGGTTCGAACTCAAACCGGTCGGCGGAAGAAGCCATTTAAAAAGAACAACTCGGGCCCGTCCAATCGAAGAATACTCGAAGCTCATGCGGATACATGGCACCCCAGCCGATAATCACACCAATAGAGATTGTTGGGTGTTCGGGCCAAGGTAAAGTTAATTCGAACACAAGACAAAGGGGCTAAATAAGGCGGAGGAAGAACCCGAACCGGAACAAAGAGGGGAAGGGTTTCCCCATAAGTTGCGACGGTGAAATATGATTTCTGGCCCCATATCCCAAGAGGAGGCCGGGGGCCGTCTATGCGATGGAGCGGTCGCCAAGTTCAATCCATGGTCCTCCTGTCCGATCACTTTCGATCGGGAGACCATCCAAACTAACATCAATGGCGGATTCGCCCATTGGTCCTGGACCCAATCGTCGAAGGATTTCACCTCACGAGTCCGATGGAAGGGGCCCCGGCCACCTTTTTCGGACACGGTCTAAAATGGGCATAGACCCATCAGGATCAAACCTACTAAGACAACCTTTAAAGGTGTCATCCGGGAGGAAAAGCCAATGCGAGGCTCTTCACCTTTGGAAGTGGTCCGGAATCCGGATAATTTCGAGCGAAAGTTAATCTTAATATAGTCTCATTAAAGTAGGGCTATCATCCCTTTTCGGGCGTTGCAGCGTTCAAAATTCAGGATTGGCATTATATACCTAAAAGCTCAAGATGCGGGCCCTCGTGGAGTCTTAAATTGGTAGGAATCCAGGCGCTCCCTCGAGCGGAGGAAAATGGACCTTCTTGGCGGTCTGAGCAGCCTTCTCGACAATTCTCTAGTCCCAACTAAAAAGGGGACACATTAAACCGCCGGGAAAACAACAACCAAGACCCTGGCCTTTGAACGGCAAGGTAGCAATCCTAAACCCAGCCGCAATCACTAGAATAACACTTTCAGCGTACATCATTACCTTTGGAGATACCATGGGGCGGGGAGGCTTTCCACAAGGACCAAAGTGCGGCTCAACCACAAAGGGGCTCATCGTCCCCCCTTGGCTGTTTTTTACCTTTTCTTCTTTTTACAACTCCTTGAAGCCCATCCAGGCCGAACTTGCCAATTCAAGATCTGTGGTCGAGGGATTAAAGAAGGCTGCGGCGAAATTTGGTCTCAGATTCGAGCATTAAATTTAATTACATACACAAATGCAGCTTATCCCGGAGGGACATGTTTAATTTCCAAACACCTTGCTTACCCACTTTGTCGATCCGCTTTATTAGGGACCTTCTTTCATAAATAACGGCCCTCCCTTTTGCAAGTTTATTACCTTTTTATGGCAATTCGTTATCCTTTACAAATGTTCACTATATGACAATTGCACCCTTATTTAGTGCGGCCGAATACACCGGGGCTTTTTCCCCATATTACGGTGTGATTAAGTCCGAACACTTTCACAAGTCGGCACCCGAACTTATAGCATTATGAATCAGCTCGAATCATGTCTTGGGTCAATAGTTGGGTTTGCGGCTCCTATGTTTTGTACCTTCGTTCCATTCCGTCCTAAGGTAGCACTAGGAGAACCACTGCGTGCGCCCGGTTGGCGGGTTAACGCCTCGATGGAAAAACTAAAAGCGGCCCATGATAAAGGAATATATGTTGAGAGGTCTTTTGGTCCTAAGACCCATGCCCTTGGCGAAGTTCGGATGATGTCCAGAAGCGTGGATGCGCCCATTGATCTTCGAATACCGGGGCCTTGAAATTAAAATTATAAATTCTATGGCTAAGTGAGAGTGTTCAAGCATTATAAGTCCGGTGCCTTGTTACGTGTGTTGGCGCCTCCTAGATGGACCCAAAGATGGGAACAAGAGTGCTCAAGTTATCACCGAACAGCACTTTCGTGGCTTGTTTGAAACCAAGACTTGCCATCTCTCGGTTTAACAAGCGGCCGAATAATATTTTAAATTCAACAAAGCGTTCTCATGGCATTGGAAGTTTTGGTGGGATAAACCGGCGAGTTCACTCAAGGATTACATTGGGGGCACTCATCCGCGATTCGCGGGCTCCCGGACAACTTTATAATATCGCTCCGTCGGTGCTCCTTGCCGGTGGCGGCGGATCCGTGAAGCTTCTCCACCCTTCCCCATGCACCTTTATGCGGGCCGGGCGCCTTCAATGCGGCGGATCGCATCACATCGCCTGAACGCATCAACTAGCCGCCTTAAATTAGCTGGGGCATTTGCCGCCCAAGGGGTTGGGGCCCTAAGGCCTCCTCGGCTACCTTGTGGAGTTACCATTTTTTTGGTGGAAAACCCGGATGGCGGCCTCGGCGTCTTAGACGAAGACCTTCTCGTTGAGCTCCTCCTGCCCCGATAAACATGGCGGCATCGGGCCTTTCTGGGCAAAAATGCCTGGAAGCTCAATGGGTAAGTATCCTTAATTTACATTTTTCCTTGCATGGCTATCTTCTTCATTCCTCTATTTCCAATGGGCCCTGGGCCTCGGCCTTGGTCGGCCCTATCGGCAAAGGCAAGCTGGACCTCGAGTCTTGGAGTCACGCTCCAAACTCTCATGCTTTTTCATGAGCACGGAGCTCTTGCCAAACCCCAACCGGCCCCCTTTTCCTCGTCCGTTCGGTGGCGCATTGCGTTCGGCCAGAACCACCATCCCGGGGTGCCACCTCGTTGGGCCCTTTATATACCTTTTAATCTTGTTTTGGCAAAACCCTTTTAAAAGGTGCATATTTAAAGTGGTGTTATTCACCTTCTTTTTCCTTGAGCTGCCTCTTGGCATGGCGAGCTCTTTGGCTCAAGGTCCTTCTTGCGCCTCGACCTCCCTGTTTGCGGGGGGGCTGCACCCAAACCCATATTGACATATTTTAGAAACCTGCGTATATCTTGTTAAAGATCCTTGTCTTTTCTTTAAACGAAAACAC